>QGMF01000144.1:0-58354 GCA_007821475.1 Lachnellula arida
CCCACCCCCCAGATCCTAGCCATCGGCTTCCTCCTCGTAATCCTCTCCTGCGCGCTCTTCAAACAATACCTGCCCCTCCTCGTCGTCGCCACCTACGTGCTCGCGCCCCTGCCGAACTGGATCTGCGGGCGCTGCGCGAACCCGGATGATTTCGTCGAGAGCGCGGGTAATGCTGTTGTGGATTTCGGGCGGTTTTGTACGGGGTTTTTGGTGTTGATGGGTGTTGGTATGTTATGTTACTTTTCTTTTCTTTTCTCTTGGTTCTGCTCTTTGCGTTTACGTTCGTTTCTTTTTTATATAAGTTGCTGGGAGATACTGGTGCGCATGTGCATGTGCATGTGGATGTGGATTAGAGGGGATTCTACGGGACGGATGGGATGGAATGGAATTGGATGCGGATGCGGATAAGGATGAGGATGAGATAAACTGCAGGCTAACGTGAATCCAAAAACAGCATTACCGGTAGTCCTCGCACACTCGATGCTCATCACGTATCCGGCCATGGTGATGTCTATTATCGGCGGCCTGCTCATCTACGGCACCATCATCAGCTTCGGCATGTTTTTCCAAGAAGAGCAGGAATTCTAGTAGGGTACTGCACTGCATGGAGGCTCGTGCGGATGGACGGTCAGGAATATGAATGTTTATGAGAGCAGACAGGTGCTGGCTGGCTCGTGCGGGGAAATAGGATGGAATGGGCGAGGGAGGGCCACTGTACAAGTGTAGTATATCAAGCAACGAAAGCAAGCAAGCATATTTGGGATATCGGACTTGGAATCCTTCAAACGCGGAATTTTATCTATTCTTGGGGCTTCTATCTGTATGGGTATCGTTGAGTGCAAGGAGCCTTCTATCTGTTATCTAACGCCAGCCCCAAATACCCATCTATGTTAAATCAAATACGTTGAGTATTTGCCTGCCTCCCAAACACCATCCATGTACCCCAAGACTTGCGTCCCCTTCTATATTCATAAACCAAAAACTCCCAAAGTCCCATTCAACTTCGTCTGCATCTCCTCTCTCTCCCCCACCGGCGTACTCAACGCCGTAACCGCGCCCCCAGCACCAATATGCCATTTCTCCATAGCGTCCTCCCCTTCCGGAGAAGTGAAATCGTCATCATCCCAGCGAAACATACTCCTAATCGTAACGCTGAAATCGCCCCTCCCGCCTACATCCATATACCCCACCACGCCCGAATATAGACTCCTCTCCCGCCCCCCCTCAACCAGCTGCAATATCTCACAGCTCCTCTTCTTCGGCGCACCAGTCATGCTTCCAGGGGGTAGAGAAGCAGCGAGGACATCAAGCCCCGTATACCGTGTCCCCCTCGCCTGCTCTGCCTCTGCAGCATCCATGTGTTTGGAGAGCGGAGATGGGATTTGCCCCTGCACAACCGTGATCATTTGGAACACACTCGCGTACTCCTCCACCACCATCAGTCTCGGCACGCTGACATTCCCACTCCCGCACACGCCGTGTAAATCGTGCCGTACCAGATCGACAATCATGAGGTTCTCTGCTTTCTCCTTCGGTACGTCGAGAAGGGCTTTTGCGTGGGATAGGGTTATGACGGTGGGGCTCTTGCGCACGGTGCCTTTCATGGGTCTAAGTTCGCATTTGCCTGCCTCGTCCCAGGATAGGAAGCGTTCGGGGGACGAGGATACGAGAGTTAGGGGCCCGAGACGGATGTAGGATGCGAAGGGGGCCGGCTGGCGGGTGCGGAGAGACGTATAGAGATCCCAGGATGTACCCTGAGGTTGAGTTGTTTTTGTTCGGTCGATGACAGGTCGGGGTCTGGTGACTGTTGTTTGGTCCGTAAGGCAGAGTTCGTAGGAATCGCCGCTTCGGATGGATTCCTGGCAGTGGCGGACTTTGGATTCGTACTCGGAGTCTTGAGGTGTAGTGATATATGTGTCTGGCGTAGATACGTTAGTTGGTCTCCGGAGTTTTGAAGCATGGCGATTATGGGCGTTTGCTATTCGCATGGCCATGGAGTACATCCATTGTTCCACCTGAGCTTCGGTCGTCGTTGGGGCTAGCTGTTGGATATAGATGCAGTTTTTTACATGGTCGATAACAACGCTGCGGGTAACCCAAGCAAAACACAGATCGGGGCGAGAACTGGGTTGGTTCTGTCGTCCTTGAACTTGTACACCGATACCCTCCAGACCAAGCTCGTACGTCGTGTAACCCATGAAGCCGCCCCAAAATGGAGAGGCTTTGTTTCCATCTTGTACCTTGCGCTTATCCAAGTATTGAGCTAGGAACGACCAAACCCCACCAAATTGTCTCAAATCAGTGATATATTTGTCGGCCCCGGCATCAGCAGGATAAATGGCAGATATTTGGTTGCTTCCACTGGTATATTGGAATCTCAGACTGTCCTCAATATCAAGAGCGATAATACTGTATCTACCACGGACATCTGCTGTTCCAATTGCTTTTTCATATGCGTTTGAAGATTCCAAGAGAATGGTTTGTTCTTCCTCACAGCCAAGGGACTCGACTATCTCAGCAACGGATCTATTTTCTGGTAGACCCACGGTTTGCGAGTAATATATGTTGTCCACGCCACTGTTATATTCATATGGGGTTGTATTGTAGTGTTCTCCCATTGGAAAACCCGCAGAGCCATTGAGCATCGGGCGAAAACTTTCAAACCGACTCAGCAAGCTATCCCGAGTGGCAAATTTCCCTTGAAGAGACCCTCCAGTGTGGATACGTGGTTGTCGCAGTGTGCGGTTGAAGTGCGAAGCGACCTTAAACCAATTGATGATTACCTTCCTACTTTCCTCGTTGGTGCATATCGACTCCGGATGATATTGCAGCGCCCAAAACGGCCTCGTCCTATGCTGTACAGCAACCAGGACCCTGGCATCCTTGACACCAGAATCGCTCTCTTCGGAAAGATCGCTCTCGACCCAGGCCAGCGGAAGAAGATCCGGGCACTGTTTCGTAGATTTCCACTTCTCAGCACCCCACGAACTTTCCGGTATTAAATCCTGCCCAATGTCTGCGCAAAGGCTCTGATACAGCGTGGCGTAGATCTCTCCAACACCTTCAAATATCGAGCCCACAGTCCTCTTCCCATCCTCCCCAGCATGGTTAACCCTCCTAATCATCCCATGCTGCGGACCGCTCATCCTCATAACCACCCCACCAAACTCCAAACACAAGCTCTGAAAGCCCAGACATATCCCCAAAACCGGCACTCCGGTTTTCCAAATCCTCTTCACGACGCCCACATCTTCCTCCCTCCCAGGATGCCCCGGACCCGGCCCAGACACCACCGCAGCATAATGACTCAACTCCTCATGTAATGCTTCGTCTGTAGCGAGGGCAGGATTGTCGATTTTAACGGTGCGGACGGAGGCATTGAGGCTTGTTTCGAGGAGCGAGACTATGTTGTTGGAGAAGCTGTCGTAGGCGTCGATGAAGAGGATTAGCGGTTTGGGGATTATCATTGCCACGTACTGCGAGTGAGTTGGTTGGATGATATGAGGGCTTACGGGAATGGATCCGATCAAAATTTATCTACGAGGGAGGCGGTCTGTTACGGCAAAATGTCTGGTTCCGGACTAGTGCGGGGTACTTCCAACGGAGGGAGGTACGAGTACGAGTACTCGGTACTGTAGATAAAAGGGGAGCAGATCTGCATGCCGTATGTGTTTCTCCTTTTCAAAGTCCCAGCCATCTTCTACCCGTGCCGTCCAATTCCAGAAATAGGAGACATTCCTTCAGCGATCGGTCGGTGTCGAAGAATCTGGGCCGAGACATCAGTGATTGATGCATCAAGACAAAAACGCCTTGCGTTTCCAGCCATTTTAGACAGAAGAAGGCTTATGAAGTCGACGAAACAAGCCAGGGGAGTCCTTTTATGCCAGCCTCTTCTCCTGATGGTCAGAGCCCGAGAAGCAACTCCACATTGCAACGTCACTTCCTCCGCTGGGTAGCTGGGACGACAACAACATATGTCCAACACGTTTCAGCTATTCCAGCTTGAATTGGCGATTGATTGCATCCGTAAATTTTCTCATTTCAGTATCGTTTTGTTCTATCAAAGCAACAGTCTCCCACCGCTTCCGATTTGTGAGCCTCCTGACAATATTTAGGAGGACTCTGTCTACCTCGATGCCGGAAAGTATTCCAAGAATGTAGTGAGGATACGTTTCGTCTAATTCAGAGTCTGATAGGTATATATCCGACCTTTCTGAACGCCTTCCTACCCCATCAAACGGGCCCATCAAACGACAAAGTATTCGTCTGAAAATACACCTTGGTCAACTGCAGGAAGGGATGTCAAATGCTCGATTTCAAACATCTCGATATCCGGCTGCAGGGACTGCATCTTCGTCGCAGGCCTCTTCCAGGCCTCCTCTTGACTACTCTCCTATTCTTCTTATTCTTGCCTGCCACCTGCGTGTCAAAGATATATATGAAGCATTATTTAAACGCATCAAACTCTGTACCAAGCAAAAAGGACTTGCTCGAACACCTCAGCAAGCCATGCTGAATGTCCCTCAGCTGACAATCGGATCTTATGCCCCGCCACCGTCTGCTGCTTTTTCCTACCGGATGCAAATGCTTTTTCTCGGACCATTTGCATCATCTCAGTTGTTCATTCAGATATTCCAAGGGATTGGCGTCTGCCCTTGGACACTCGGCGGGAGTGGCGTCTCATAGCGACTTGTCGAATTCTCTTACTGGTGATGATGCATTTGCTGCGAGTCTGCGACGCGGGCCACTGCTGAAATTGTGAAGGGTCGGGCCAGCAGTATGTCGCAAGAGATGGCGTGTTATGCACGTATGTTCAATAGCAAACCACTGGCTTGACTTCCTCGAAATAAAACCAGATGCCCACTATTGGCCTGTTCAGCACCCAAAGAAGATTTCCTACAGCTCGTAATGCGCCCCTGACGACTTGATGAGCAATATGCAGAACACTTCAAAGTTCAGCAGTATCTGGTAAATTCGTCTATTGCGGCGGTCAAGTGTTAAATCAGGAGCCTCGAATGTCTAGAACAGTTTAGTTCTTTCAAACGATGTTCGAATATTTTCTATCTGGATAAGTACAATGATACAAATAGCCTCCTTTCGAAACTTTTGGTAATTCCGAGCCTCATAGCAAGCCTTTGTCCATAATGCCTAAAGATGTGGTAGGTGTCTGGAATCCACTTTGATGTCTTGGATGCTGGGCCGAGCTCGAACAAAGGCTAGGTAGGCATCCAGTTGGTTCTCCAGCATGCGAATACGCAAGGGAACTAGGGCAACAAAGCCGCGCACAAAGAACAATCGTTTTTCCAATCATAGTCATCGCGTTGAAACTTTGACTCGTTATAAGGGATATACTCAGTGTCTTCTTTATCTCCAGCGTCTTGTCTCGCTAAATGTTTCCCATGCAGAAGATAATTTCTTTTGGTCTTAAATATTGTTCCTGAACCTTCATGCTACCCCGTAGCGATATCTGAATTTGTTAGGCTGCCATCTTACGGGTCTTTCTTCTACCATATCTTTGACTATTTGGAGATCAAAGAATGCTCCTTTTCAAGTACTTTCTAAACGTTTTTTGAGCTGTGGGTGGGGGAAAGCATATCTTAAACTTCGTGTCTTATGTATGGACCGTCAAGGAAAGCATGCATCACCTGCTTCTTGGTATATTTTGCAGTGGTCTCGATAAGTTTCAAGAACTTATAAGAAGCCAGTAATGTCACCATTGATATTCCTAACAAAAACCGTCGTTATCTAGTCCTTTCACGCGCTGGTTGCCTCGGAGTTTTACACACCAGTCAATTAGCCTCATTCTTGGAAACAATGATACAGCATCTCTCAAAGACGCCTCCCGAGTGCTGGTTCTGTTTCCATGTCAATACATCACGAGCCTCGGAGTGTGAAAAGTGCGACGGAATAACGCTACCTACTCAAACCCCTGGCAAGCGTGAATTGTTAATTTACTCGTTCGGGTCTCGAGCTTCAGCTTTTGAGAGGAGCCATAGGGGATTTCTCACTGGGTTGGTGTCAGCCCTAGGTCCGGAAGACGCATTTGCGATCCGCGTTGGTGATAGCAAGCAAGCAGTTCTGCTCAGCCGAAATCCACAAAATGGAAGGAAATACTCCATTCGGCATGAAGATGGAAAGATGCAGCACGGGAACTGGGATGAGCGCAATATCGAAACTCTGACGCCCTTTTATCGAACCGCGAAAGAGATTTTGAAAGGCGAGAGAAATCCATCTCGTTAGTAACATCCAACCTACCTTGGGTCCTCATCCTAATTATAGTTAGAAATTACAGGATGGATTCCGATTTGAATTCTTCCATACGATCTCCAGGTCTTCAGCTATTTTGAGCCAGACATTACAGCATGCGGGGGAAAAGTGAGAGACAATATTCCAAGCAGGCTTGATACTTGTTAGAGATTGTTTTAGTACTTTTTCCAATTTCATCTTTCACTATTGTAATTTGAAGATATATTATTTCTTTATTATGTTTTATTTATTTTATGTTTTTCATAAGAAAAATGTATTAATTAACTTCTCTCGGTGCTTCTCTTATGCCTGCGGAATTTCTTGGGTCCTTAGTCTCGAGCTCTTAGTCAACTTTACTTATCTTGTGGTCAGTACCATTTCCAATGGCAACCCAATCGAATGTTCCCCCATAAGGTTGGCATTCACAGAAGGGGGGACGCAGCCATTTTGAAGGTTTGGCTGGATGTTCTTTCTTACATGCCTGCCAAGCCCTTACGACAGGATCTACTTTGTTAATAACCTGTTCGGCAAAGGTTTTCGCGTCCATCTCTGGGCAGACGTCCCTCCAAAGGGGTTTGAATAGTTCATTGGATAGGCCATCTCCCCATACTATAGACAGCCAACGTTCTGCCCACCACGGGAAATACCCAGACATTTCCCAGTCGATGATCGCTTCTATCTTGTTCTCTTTAGCATTTACTATGATATTCGCAAGATTTAGATCTCCGTGGGTAAGGACATATGGTTCTCCTTTTGGAAAATTGTCCTTGAGTTCTTGAAGTTTCTCTTCAATTACTTGAGGGTCTTTGGTGTTATGAATGCTGGACAATCCGCCACGCAGCTCGTCTGCGATATTGTCAAACCATTCGCTTGTTGTATACCCGATTTCTTTGCAGGTAGGCGGATGACGGCGTATACAATGGCCGGCGATCATAACGTCGTTGAGGCGGCTGCCATCGACTTTTTGAGCTGTAGGCGCTGTAAACTGCCGTATTTGTTTGATAACATTAGCGACTTGGTCCCTGTATTTAGCTTTCTGTGGTCGAGTAAGTGTAAGCCAGATTGTATCAAGCCTTACACCTTGGGCTCGAGACATCAATGTAAGATGGATGGCATCCGTAGGCTTACTCAACCTTCGCATTTCCTCTATCAATGGGATGTCTAAGCCTGGTTGGCCACGTAGGAATTCCTGTGTCATATAATCGTTCCCGAGCGAACCGTCGTTTGGTTGGTCTCGTATCAGCCAGTTGGATCCGATTGCCCATAAGCCTATATTGTCACGAGTATCGAATATTTTGATCCGCGGGTCATACGAAGAAGTTAGCTCGTTATAAGTACTCCAGCCACAGGCTCGGCACAGTTCACGCTTTGTAGGGTCGTAATGACACATCTTCTTGCGTTGTGCTGACACTTCCTCGGGTATCTCACCATTGGGTGCGAATACGAGGCCTTTATGATGCCGTTCGGGATGGGTATAGTCGTAATCCATGACGAAATTATAATTTGGGTTATTGATTTTCGTGGAAAATCAATGATGATAGTTTTGTGTTGGAGTAAATAAGATAGTAGACGAGAAAAAGGATATATTTTATAGATTGGAGAAATAAAGGGAAATGCTATGGACAAAGGACACTGCGTTTTTGCTTATATATTTCTTTCTTATGAAAAAACATAACTTGAGATTCTTTATGCCAGGCCTAAACGCATATGGCATAATTCTGTTTTTATCTTCTCTCTTTCGAATAAATTCTTTATGCCAGGCCTGAATTGAAATGGCATTATTCTGTTTTCTTTCTAATAACGTGACTTGGGATTGTTAATGCCAGGTCTAAAAGATCCTTACAAACAGTATTATAGTTTAAAGGAGTGAAAACCTTCATGCCATTTGGTAGGGCCAACTTAAATAAGGCTAGTATGTTTAGCCATCTGTGATTAATAGTCTGCATGTGATCTAACATAATGCGTACGGTTAAATGGCACCGATTTTAGTCACGACATAATTCTCCGACTGGTTAAAATCTGCCCCCATTCCGTCTGGCTGGTTTCCCGGCGCCATGCAGACGATCCAGCCTCGTCTTCAAAACACAAAATCCATCTCCTGACAGAAGTCTCAGATTCATTCTACAACCCACCACTCGGGCATCAGTCATACATTTTATACTACAATCAACTATAGAACCTCGCGGGAGATGGGCCTTCTGCAACCATGGACCCGCTATCAGCTCTGTCCGCCGCTGGAACCATCGTGCAATGTAGAGGCTTTGGAAGCAAGCGCCCCAGAGAGGGCTGTGGCTCCTACACTCAATGAGTGGAGCCCTAGCAACAGATCGGGAGCTTGAGATTATCAGAATCGCTCTCCAGGCTATTGTCACCAAACTATGAAAATCGACCAGCCTTTCAAAAGTATCTGCACCAGCCTCCGAATCGAGGATATACACCAGGTCCTCTTCTATCAAATCTGTGATATAATACGGCAACTTTTGCAGAATAGCTTTTAGCGATACTAGAGCGTTCGAAGATCCAGGGCAAGCTCCGAAAATAGGAAAGTTTGTAAATGGCTATGAAAAGTATCTGGTCTAAGCAGGAAGTTGAGAACTTAGTGAAGAGACTTTCTACTTGCAATCTGGCCGTCCGTCTCTCTGCCCTGTCCGAGAAACCAGATCAGCAATCGCAGTCTTTTATTTCTTCCATTGCTAGGCAGAACGCTCATAATTTCACAGAAGACGACATCTCCAAGCTCTTGGGGTCCTTAATTCGCCGTGTTCGCTGTCTTGACAGCGTAAACCAAGATTAATTCCGACGATTCCGGAAAATACTCCCGTATCCTAAGACCTTCGAGTAGATATTTCACGAAACTTCAACACAGGAACTTCTATGGAACATTTTCCATCCTGGTTGAAATCCGGTGCGGCATATACTGCATTGAAGGTAAGGCTTGCTCAGGAAGATCCACATTGATCAAACATATCTCCGAAGATGAAAGACTGGATCCTTTATCGACCGTAAGTCGAGAAAAATAGCTGGCCGGCGGTATCTAGAGAAAGAAGAAGAGTATTTATATTACCCGCAAAAGTCTCCTTTACTCTCTAGAACTTTAAAAGAATGTAGGATTAGAATAAGTACCTATTGGTCTTGGATATGTCTCTTATTGAATACACCGGAGGCTTCCCTCCACATAACCGCTGATTACATATTAATAGTATTGCTTCACGGAATCGATGCATGTGAAAAATGCCGTGAAATTTTTAAAGATAGTTTACAGCCTTCATTATACTAAGTCTTAAAGCTGCCCATTTTGACCAACCACTACATAAGAGCACCCCCAGAGACCCCTTTAGCGACTAGTCACTTCGTCCGAAGAGATGAATCCGTCCGATTGCCTCGACGATCCTTAAGTCCTCCCAGGTATCCAACCCTCGTTTGCTGCTACATAAACGTATTAAGTCTTGCCCTAGGTGTCTGAAAATAGATAAACAGCATACGTTTATAATTCTAGGTAAACTTAGCAGGGTGGGTTACAATAGTCTGCGGATGGCCCAACAGCTGGGTTAGGAATCTGATGATATCAATATTTGATACTAGTAGTACGGTCCAAAAGAGTCTTACGTTATCCTTGACAAGTTCAGCAGGGGCTGCAATAGGAGTCGCCATGACGCTAAGAGCGAGTGCGAGGAGAAGGACGGCAACGGAGAACTGCATGATTTTGCTTTCGAAAGTGATTGGGAAGTTAAAATGAGTATTAGGATTTGGTGGTGAGAAGGGTTAATGTTTGTGTTTTGGTTTATATTTTCTTTATGGTATCGAGAGGTCCCTGCGGGTATATATACCTATGTACATTTGCCTGCATGACCGATACATATTCTCCTGCCCGACTAAGACACATGTGCAGATCTGTCTGACCATGCAGATGATCATAGATACGGTATCTTTGTGCTGCTTGGCTTGGCATGAAGTTTTGAAAAGAGAAAAGCCGAGTGAAATGCGTAGCAAAACGGGAAACAGCATGTAGCCGAACATCATGTAGCCGGTCAAAGGAAAGTGGCCATGTGCGCCGCCCTAGAGGAAGGAGATATTTTGATATTTCACAGGAGAACTAGGATTAAAATCTGATAATATATTATATTTCTCTTTCAATCTGCTAAATCTACATTGAGTGCCATTCTTAGACGACTTTCCTTTTCATCTCAGATGTTAGATACGATTTCCTGTAATCGTTTCGTTAACTGAAGGTTGAGACGTAGTGACTGTCGATATACTAATTATAGACTTGTCGCATAAGAGTCGGTCTTTCCTGCTTCGCTCTCGCTCTCGCTTCGCTCGTAGTCGGGAGAAGCGAAGGTCGGTAAGGAGGTAAGCGAATATCCTAGCTACTAGAAATGTGATAACATGGGTCCGAAAACACAGGTTAAAATATATATCAATCTATTATAATTTATACTTTAAGTATATAGGCTAATAATCAATATCAGGTAATTAGATATAGTAATTAAGTTATATAACTAATAAAAAGGGCTATATAACTTAAAAGTTATAAAAAGTATAGGTTTTCAACACTTTTTAGGCAAGGAAATAGTATAAAAATAACCTTTTTTGCGATTTTAGTAAGGAAACCTACATAAATCGCGAGCTGGGACGTTTGCTTACCTAGGATATTCGCTTCTCCTGACTATAAGCGAAGCGAGCGTATTATTTAGTAACCAGTACTAGGTGGGAGTATAATAGTCAGCCAACGCACCAAATGCGGGGATGAGAACATCATCACAACGTCCTGATCAGAAACCGAGAATCATACATCTTCCATGACCAACCAATCATGCAGTCAAAATAATAACAGCAGCTTGGAGGATGCTCAACTCGGCGGCGGTGAGCTTCATTTCCATTTTCGTAGAAATCTTTAGTATTAAAAAGAGTTTCGATTTCGAAACTCTGTAACGTATTAGCGTATGTGATAGGAATGTGTGTAGAGAGTCGGGGCCGGATGTTCTAGTCAAGGCAGGGTTCTCTTGGCGGTTTAACGTCAAGTGTTTATTAATAGCAAAATACTAATACCTCGTTGTTCCCCCGCAAGGGAGAATGTGATGTACCCCTGGTAAAATCCTGCGAAGCACCTTCTGCTTCCAGCGTCAAGCACTCTGCCAGCGAGCGGGGTACCGAAACATGACACCAGCGGGATGGAAGGAAATTTTTACACCAACAATGACTTTCCTATCTTCTTGCACAAAGTCTAGCCCGCTTGCGGATCTCCCGCAAATAATACGAGTTTACTCAAATCAAACTTCTTTCCTCGCAACCTCTGTATTCAAATCCCCGCTCATCTGTAAGTTTTCGTGGAAGTTAAAAGGTCCAATATCAGCAAGAAATGGTCTCAAATGCTCACGGAAATAAGTCAGAGGCGGATTATATTCAGTTGAATCAAGTCGAAGATGAAGCTCCTGAAACTCTACAGACTCGGAGAGTGCGAACTTCTTCTTGGAGACGACCCTCTTTGAAGTACACTTTAATAACATGTCACGTTTTACTATTCGGATTATATCTTTCGGGCATCCACTATGCTATGAACAGACCACCTTCAGATAAAGCCTGCGTCTACAAGCATTCCACGCATTGTAAGTTCGTTCCCAGGAGAAGATTAGGCGTACTGAATGGAGCGCAGCGCCAGCCCTCTCCATGGTCACGTACGAAGAACCAAGGAATCTCGATGCAGCGATTGCTCAAACGAACAAGTACCGCGGTATACCAAGCCCGGAAATCGACGCAGCGTGGATGAAGATCGGGCTCGGGACACAGGCTATAAGATTATTTGACGACGACTTGAAGAGATTGAACAAGTCCGATGAGCCGATGAAGCCTCTCCATCGCATACCTGAAGAATTCGGGGGCGGGTTCTTGGGCATGTTGGAGGTTTTCCATCTTTTACACTGCTTGGATTCTTTGAGAAAGGCGTCTTACAAGGAATATTACATGCAGGAATGGATAGATGTGGGAGAGGGTGCTAAGAGGATTCATGATGGTAAGTAATTACACTCCATGTTCACGTTATGTATGTGACTAACCCCACAGATCACTGCATTGATATGCTTCGAGAATACATCATGTGCACGGCTGATGTGACGCCGATCACTTTCTACGACACTCTTGCTTTTCCTTCGAGAAAACTACCCATGCCGGACTTCAGCACTCGACATACGTGCCGCGATTTCGATGCTATACTGGAATGGAATGAGAATAACGAGAGGAGTATTTTGTGGGACGGAATTGGGCTTGATCTCGGCGAGGAGAAAGCTGTAGGCTGAACAAGAGAGAAACTCCCCTCTGATGGGACCAAGGGCCGCGTCTCCCAGTGTTCGATATGTTGCGTATGTAACAGTGCCTAAAGCGATCCCAGTGAGGATGATATGGGGGATTTGCGGCCATCTCACCTAAAGATTCAGAGCTTCATCATTCAGACACCGGTCACACACTATATTAGAGCCTTTCTCCGCCTTCTAACTACCGAAACAGTGAAACTCCTACTAGTCCGAGGCGACTGAGAACCTTTCCTGAAATCCCAGTACCGAACCAGTGTCCGCTGGCAGTGTCTTTAAATTGTCTTTCTCTACGTTCTTACACGGCAGAGACCCTACGGTTGAAACGCCATGTAATAACATGGATTTTCATGTGATTACATGTTATTACATAGGCTCTTATGCTCTGAATCTTAATGTTATAACGTGAATTTTCAGGTCAAGTGAGAAATACGAAAAATAAGGTTATTTCCCTGCAAGAAGAGTGAAAATGCTAGATTTTTGGCCTTGTTGGGGTTTCATATACTCTGAAACTAGCACGAGAACGCGTATACGATCTAGAAGGCAATGTAAAGGGCGTTGCTTTGCTTTGGGGTATGCAAGGTATCTGAAAAACACAAGACCGACTGCAGGTGAAAGAATGCACTACTCAGGGGATGAGACGAGATAGGAAGAGGAAAAGGAGATAAAAATATAAATGAAGAGTACGATGGACAATTAGATTCCTTGGGTGCACGGATCTAGCATGGGGGTAGGTATCGAAAATAATTCACCGAAAGAGAAGGGATCATGTGTTTATTCATTCATTCTCGCCATGCTATCCACGTATGCATAATTCCCGTATACAGAGAAAGGAAGTTCATTAGGTATAATGTATAACATGAATGCGTCTGCCAGTGTAGTGGAGTCAATTCGAAACCTCAATCGTACCGTCGTACTGCCCACATCCGTCACAAGAGACTCGTCGCCGAAAGGACTGCCTGTATGCAGGGACAAGAGGCTTTGGTCTCGCTGGTGGAGGTGTGGGCTAGAGGCATGTCGAAGGTATGATGGGTGTTTTGTGTGTTGTGGGGATCGGAAGACGATGAGTTCGGAAAGTGAGTTTTACGAACTGAGAGGTGCTGAGGCGGCATATGATTTGGACACACCAAAGCGACGTCGCTTCGAGGGCTGCTTCATAAAGATGAGAATTGGTGGAATGAAGAATTTGCGAGGTGAGGATGAGACGGGCGAATCGTTGGAAGTGGACGTGTCATCAATCAAACTCGGGGCAGAGGTCAATAGATTCGTGGACAACCATAGCTGCCGTTGACATGAGATTGGAGTCTAATATAGAGGTTAGGGAGATAATACCTAATCTAGGAGTCCGCCCTGAATGATTTCATGATTTTCTCTGTCGCCATGTGCAGTGCCGTTTTCTTGGGTATTGGAATAGGAACCCCCAGAATCATTCTCGAGTGCCGGCCCGTTGGTAGACAGAGCGAGCCCATTCACGGCGCCGTAAGTAGAAGGACCCTTGCCGTCTCCAAAATTGTCGTGATCCCCGTTGTCTTTCTTCGGGGAAGGCACATGGTCAACTACCATCCGTCCATTTGTCTCCGCCTCCGCCTCACCTTCAGACTCAGTATCGGAAAGCTCTTCTCTTTCATTTCCATAAGTTTCCCGGAACTGGTACTCGTCGTACTCCTCGTACCTACCAGCGGCCCGACTCCCAGAGGCTTCTAGAGCTTCAAACACCCAGAGAGAATCGTGACGACCACTGCGTCCATCTTCTTTGAAATCGGCTATTGCCCGCTGGCTCTCTTCGGAGCTGAGATCAGGCTCGGTTCCGAGGATGACTTGGGCAAGGGGGTGGTCGAGGATCTCCTGTTGTGTCTGTTAGCCAAGGAAGATGTGTAGTTTTTCTAGAATCGAAATACCTGGGTGTTTATATTCTCGTCATAAAGGGGCGATTTCACAGGTCCAAGACATGTATCCGGATCATCTAGTACATCGTCTTTGCTCTTCCTAGCTTTTCCCCTGCCTTTGGCCTTGGCCTTGCCCTTCGTCATCGTAGAGATCTTGTCGCCGACAACGTAGGTCTGTTTGTGGATATGAATGGTGATTCTGTCGCCTCGTCTGTGGAGATATTCGTGGGGTTGGGTGGGTCCTGAACTTGGTTGTAAACGATGTGATATTCAAGTGGGACGAAGGCGTTTCGAAAGACGCTGCGCAATAATCAACTTTTGGTATCTATAAAATGAACCAAGTAGAATGAGCTGGATGAAGCCAGAGATGGCAAAAACAAAGCTTGTGAGAATGGGCGAATCAGGTGACCAGCGAAGCTTGACGCATTGTAGTAAAAATTGCGCTGAAAATACAAGAAGGGAAAGCTTTTATAACTGAAACAGGCTCTGGAGTTTCCATGGCTAACAATCCATCTGGACTGGTTTTCATAGAGGAAGAGGGGAGGTGCTTCATGTACGAGACAGCTGGGTTTAACTTACCTTGACAGATATGCGTCCCCATTCACCAATCTACAAAGAGCAGGAAGCATGTAGCGGCTTCCTGCTACTCGAGGTTGTCTATATAGTGGTGGTATCAAAGGAGTAAGTATTGTGCTCTTGATCTCGGGTTTGAACAATATATTATTCCCAAAGAGGAAAGGCGCGGATGAACGAACAGGAGAGCTCAGAATCGCCGACCTCCGTGATGATGGGATGGCCTGGCTGCACGCATGGAAATAAAGAACAGCTATGAGCTTTCTCTAAATCCGCCATTAACACCTCCAAAACGTCCCAATCAACGCATTACGTATTTCTCTACTACACCAAGAACCTGCCGTCTGTACAATAGCAAACACGAAGAGCTAAATCCCTATTCCCATTACGAAAAACCAACACCAAGTTCATAGTTGAACATCCCAATAAACCCAGCCCACGAGATATACCATACATCCACGATGATCAAATCCACGCAAATCGCACGGCTCGACGGTACATACCCGCGCAATAGTTGCATTGCAGTCATAGAGGAGAAGCTGACTGGGTTCAACTGCAGGCCTTATGCTCTGCGCTTCCGTCGACGATGAACAAGTGAGCACGAGTCTGGCCCTCCCCCAAACCGCAAGCTGACCTCCCCTCCCTGCGCAGACCGAATCTTCACTCGCAGAAATCAAGTCGCAGGTCAAGATGATTATACGGAAACTTAGTCGGCATGCGGAACCGCAAGCAAGTATTGAGAGCGGCTCGTATACTATCCAGTACGTATCACTTTTTGGTCAGGGGCGTTTGGGGGATCTGGTATACAGGAGGGTGGGGATAGGGGAAACTACGACTCGAAAGCTTGGACTGTTCAGCAAGTGTTGACAGATTTCGAGTGGGCCATGGGGGAGAGGTTCAAGACAGCTTCAATGCTTGGAATCCAGTCCCAACAACCCCCACCACGCCCCCTATTCCAAGCAACACCCCCTTCCCCTCCCCCCTCAATACCGAGTTCAACGTACACCGAGACACATGCACATGCACATCCAGCCAGCTAACCGCTCCCAGCTACCTCATCTCCGCCGACATAGTCTACATCTGCATCTCCGAGCGCTCTACCCGCGCAAGCTCGCCTTCACATACCTGTCCGACCTGTCCACCGAATTCAGCACCACGTACCCATCGAGCACGGTGCTGTCGCCGACGCAGCGGCCGTACGCGTTCATGGAGTTCGACACGTTCATCGCGCGCACCAAGGCCACGTACTCGGACACGCGCGCCACGCAGAACCTGGACAAGCTGAACGACGAGCTGCGCGACGTGACCAAGGTCATGACGAAGAATATCGAGGATCTGCTGTACAGGGGCGATAGTCTGGAGAGGATGGGCGAGGTGAGCTCAAGGTTGAGGGAGGATAGTAGGAAGTATAGACAGGCGGCCGTCAGGATTAACTGGGAGTTGTTGCTGAAGCAGTATGGGCCGTTGGGGGGACTGGGGTTGTTTATTATATTGTTTATTTGGTGGAGGTTCTTTTGAGTCGGGTGGGGCTCTGGATGGATAGGTGTAAGATGGTGCTTGATTTCATGGGTCGTGCGAATTTGCGGCATGTGGAGAGGGCTTGTTGGCACTGGAGCTGGAAATGCAGCCAGCGCTGGCTGGCTTGAGGCTGGATTATGATATAGCTTCGCACATGTAAAAGATTCCCCCAAAGTCTTCTGTCTATGTTCTCTCTTGAACTCCAAGTACCGGAGTAACATATACTAGTCAACGCCAGGACCGAGACAACTCCACTTCCACGCTAATCTGCCTACACTCTTTCATCTGTGCGTAAAGAGCTATACGCTTCACCGCAATCGCTTTCCTACCCACCTATCCATCTATCCATCATATCTCATCATACGTACGTATCAATAACAGACTACCTTGGCATTCCTTTCGACCTCGACTTCACATCAACAACACAGCACCTCACCGCACAGCGCACCATTCAAATCTCATCCTCCTCATCATCAAAGTCCTCCCGATCCTCAGCCCCCATATCATACAAGATGCGCCCACCCTCCATATTTCCCCCGCCCTCTCTCTGCGCATCGAAATACGGCAGTACGACAGCCTCGCGATCGCGCTTCTGCTTCTCCGTTAGGCCGAGACTGAATGTCGTTTCTACGTCGTCTGTTTCTTCTGTGTTGGTGTTGGTGTTTGTATTTGTGTTGGTGGTGGTGGATGTGGATGTGTAGAGCGGGTGTTCATCGAGTAGGATTAGCGTTGAGAGATTGCCTTTGTCTTTGTGAGTGGTTGTGGGATTGGGAGTGGGAGTGGGAGTGCGAGATGGAGATGGAGAAGGAGGCACGACCACGAAATCCTCCACAACCCCGCGCCCACTCCTCCGCCTCACCTCCATCCTCACCACCACACCCTCCCTCTCCCCCTCGCCCCTCATCCCCACAAGCACGCCTTCCCGCTTCTCGCACAGCCCGAACATAGGGTCCTGCAGACTCCTATCGCGCGCCCTCTTGCGCGCCAGCACGTGCGCAAACGAAGATACGCTTAAGATGGCCGTGGCGAGGTGCGCGAGCGTTGTCGGCGCGTCGGCGGCGTAGGGTTGATGTGGGGGCGGGAGCGGGATGTCGGTGTGCAGGGTGCAGAGGAGGGAGGTTGTGGGGGATGGGAGGGAGGAGAGGAAGGTGGGGAGGTGGGCGGGGTGGGTGGTTGATGGGTTGGTTAGGGTGTCGATTATTATGAGGGTTTCTTTGGGGTTGGAGAGTAGATGTTAGATCGGAATCGGAGTTTAGTTTCAGGTGATGGAGTAGGGAGGGAGAGAGAAAGAGAGAAAGAGAAGCTTACTTGTTGAACTGGTGTTTGTAGCTGAGGTTGAGGCTGAGGGGGGAAGAGCGACGTGAGAGAGAATCTCGGTTCGCAGCGTAGCGAGGGTTTTCGAGCGCGCGGAGATGAAAATATCGGGCTCGAAAGAGAGTTTTGCCCGCAGCGTTGCGTAGGATACGAAGATTATTCTAGACTTGGAGATCTGAGTCCTTGCTTATTAGCAAAAGTTTACCCCCAGATCTTCTCTCTGCTATCATTCAAAAAAAGCTGAATTTCAGACGAAGCACGTGACTCAGTTCAAAAGAATCTTGAGGATGAGGACCCAACTTGAGCAAAAACACCTTGCGGCACGCCGTAGTAAAGAGCAGGAATTAAATCAAATTTTCATAAAGAGAGAAGCAGAACGATGGAGAAGATATGCAGAACCATATAAAAATTCCGAGTTACCTTTGCCCTCGTCACAAATTCCTTCACCACACACCCACCACCCTGCTCCAACGTATCCAGCACCAGCGTAAACGGACTAGCTCCATCTCTTAGACTCAGCAGCTTCTGGAAAAGAAGCGTGTTGTGCGTTCTTCTCTGTTGAAGTGGTGAGGGTGCCATTTTAGGACATGAGATTCTGTGGATGGGATTTTTATGCAGGACGGAGACGGAGCACTACAGTATGAGGTCCTGGTCCTGGTCCTGGTGGCCCTACGGAGCTAGTTCTGCGGGGGTGCAGCAGCCAGCCTTAATAGGTCCGCACACACCGGTTACCCGCTCCCGCCGCTCTACTAAAAAAATTAAAGTACTTTGAAAATTCTATATAAGACTAAGCTTTCTTTTAATAAGAATAGTTCATATCGTGCTAGGCATTAGGATTTGAGAGGAGAAGACCCTAGTCTAGTGATGGAAATCTTAGGGTGGTAGCTATAGAACGATATAAAGAAAACTGCAGTGACTTTACTATTATACCTAGGTAGAGTCACTAGACAATACTAAGCGATTGTCAAAAGGTCACGGCGATCTTCCTTGTTCTCTCTTGAACGACCAGACATTCAATAATTCTTTAATTATCTATTCAAAAGGGGTTGCAAGGTGAGATACTATATAGATATCTAGCCTTCTCCTGGAGATCCCCAACGTATGCAGACGGTAGCTCAAAGCTTCGCTTGTTTTTGCTTTGCATGTGCTTTACCTCTAATGAATTTTAGAGCCATCGAGCTCTCTGGAAATTACCTTTGGGAATTCCAAGGTAAATGGCAACATATATATTAACGTATATAGCAATATATACGGATAACCTCTCTAACCTCCTTTTAGTACCTAAAAGAGGGTACACCGTATTACCCGTTGACTAAGCCAGCCTAGCTATGCTCTTTATTATCCGCGGCCTCTCCTCAGACTTTAGCTAATAGCAAAAGGATGAGCGTCAAGGCCAAGATAGCTGGTAACCGCCTTTGGAAGAATTCGACAATCGCCGCAAAGAGGGCTTCTTCCTCGAGACGATTGGCAACCCCGGGATTTCTAATGAAAGTGATCCAAAAGGCAGTGAAGCACATATTCGTGAGCGGAAGCAACATAGCAGCTTGGACCCATGGATTTTGATAACGGCCTCCGGGGGCGGGCATATACTTTACAAGCATTGCGGCGGATCCAAAACTCGCACTCTCAATAAAGAACGCGGTTGGCATCCAAGTCTTGGGGAACTCGGATAGTTTCTGCTCCAGAATTTTGACGCTTAGACGGATATTGAGAGATGCAACCATAAAAACCTGTAGACCGGATAGCCATTCCTCATTCCCTAGAAAGTAGGAGTAGGACGAAGTAGCAGTCGTAGCGATCTCCAGCAGGTTAGTTCCTTTCCACCAACCTTCGTCGCAAAGCGTGAGCCCGTAGTACGTGCCTGTCAAAAGACATGCGTATCCGGTATTCTCGACCATCGGGCCGGAAAGATGATCCTTGAGTTCGTGCCACTGTCCTGCAAAGTAGTTGATGAACCCCTCACTGTCACTCTTGGGCTGAGACTCAGTTATCGCAGGGGTCGGCAACGCTGCGGTGACTGGGATTGACTCGAAAATTCGGCTTAGCAATATCATAAACCAGATGGTTTTATTTTGGAGCAATCCTAAGAAACGGCTTCCCACGGATCGCGCAGCCGAGTCAAATGGGTGTGCGAGCCAAATGATGCTTTCTTTTTGTTGCCCATCCACATAGGCAAGCTCATGATATTGCTCGTCTTCACCGATTTTTTCGTCCATACGCGACATGTCGGGAAGAGAGCCCTCAATCCATGGAAGGCCTCGCAATGCAAAATCTTCTGGAAATGGACTGTGATCGTCATTCCCTGGAGGGACCGCTTCAACTTCGACGCCATGAAAATCTTTATGCGACGAGAGTAATATATTGAGTATGGGTAACCATAACCCTGGCCGGGCCAAAGTGGCCAAATGATGATAAAGACGGCCGGTTGTTGGCGCTTTATCTGATGCTTTCGAATACCAGTGTCTTGCAACGCGAGTCCAGACCTCCCTATCTCTGATATCATCATCCTTAATTGCCATCCAATATCGCCCCAAATCACCAAGACATTCAATCCAAGTATCTTTACATGCTGGTACTGTTTCGTATAACAGAGCCATCATCGAATTGGCAAGATAGGTAGGTAATCGATGTCTTAGCAACTCAAGAAAAGAGTGGATGCCATGTCTCCACATTCTAGCCGGCATAGCGTACTTGGATGCCAAACGGCGCATAGCTGGACTGGCCGAAGGATGCTGTGATGCAAGAAAGAAATCATGATGTTCGTGGAGCAGTGTCCGGTGCAATGCAATAAGCGCCTGCCACTGCTCGTTGTTCAGTTTCGGCTGAGATTCTTCAGCTTGTGCCAGTGTGGCTTGTTTAATATCCACCTCGATACATTTGATTTCGACCATCACCAGACCCGTATAAATACCCTTGACTTCGGCAACGAGCTGTTCATTTGATATTGGTCGTGTTTCTGGTGCCATGAAGATCCTGAACACGTCGACTGGGTCCTCTCCGGACGGTGGCTGTGAGCTTTGCAGTTGGGCTGAGGGTGGAGGTGTATTTTCAGGACTTGGTGCATACGATTGGCGGCTCATTACGAGAGGTGTAGTGCGGTAATTCTTCTCGGGCTTTGATTGCAATGCCGGATTTCTTGCACGCCGAATTTGTACTGAAGAAATGTTGGATGAGTCGACAGAGGCTCGGGTTGGAGGCGAATCTTGATCTGAAGTCCACAAGTACAACTTCCCTTCCAGGGCTTGCGGCCGCTGATCAAAGGCATTGTCGCGGGAGATATTAGAATCTGACCACGGTCTTGCTTTAGAACGCCGTGGAGGAAGTGATTCTGATGAATCCCAGAAGGGCGACCAGAAGGGCGATACGGAGCCGGCTGATATCCCATCCCCCAAAGCCGCTCGTTTCCTCGGCTGGTCATTGTGGCTATCAACATCCTCCTCAGCGTCAGCGTCCTGTATAGGGTTTCTCTTGGACGTTCTATCGTACTCAGTCGTCAGTTTTAACTTTATCCTAAGGGAAGGCAGGCATTGATTCGAGCATTAAAGTGTAAGGCCTACCTCCTTACATATGATTCAGCCTCGTAATTTTCTCGAAAGCGTCGAAGTTCTGTGTCGTTCGTTCCTAGCGGGAATTGATATTGGTGTATCTTCTTCGCGTGTTCCCAAAGATCATCCGTGGAGTGGAAGATCCTACCGTTGGGACAGTATGTGCAGGCCCACCCTGGTGTTGTTTTGTAGCTTCTTCGTAGATGTTGTTGCCATCTGTCGGCCGGGTTCAGCGCTACGAATTATACTCCGTCAGCTTCTGATACATACTGATGCCCGAAACAACGTACATTGTGCCTCCATGCTGTGAATTGAGGACCAGAAGGCCCACCGCTCTCATGGGCGGCTGTGTTCAGAGCAGAAATCTGTCTGTAGAACTTCTGGTTGACGTGGTTTGTGGAGGAGAGAAAGTAGCAAGTACCCCGGGGATGAGGAGTTGCGAGAGAGGGTAGAAGTCACTGTATATAAAAAAGGGGTGATGTGGTGAAGTTGTGCTTTCGGGATGAACGACGCCCGATTTGATTCCAAAAGGCCAAGGAGCCGCAAAACAGCGAAGTGAGGCGGACAAGCGAGGAGCTTCGCCACGACACCTTTCACGGCGAGCCTCATCGCCTCCTCACATCAATATACCATTAAGAAATACAATCAATCAATCAATCCATTCATCCATCTCTCAGACTGTGTCAATCCTATCCGGTGCAAAGATTCCGTCACTCTCGAAATCACGTTGAAGTCGTCTTACGGTACCCATGTCCCGCCCCTCTTCGCAAGATTGGGGACCTCCAACAAAGCGTCACGGCGCCAGAAAGCAATTCAAAAAGAAAGATATTATTGTCCATGCAAAAAAAAACGAAACTCTCATTCGCAGGACTGGTAAAGATAGCAACCGCGCTCGGCGTGGGAGAAGCCAGCGCGGGGATCCTCTCGAGCCGGCTCTCTAGAGCTTTGCTGAACAGGAAGGGAACAGATGGCTGCCAGTGCTGGCATGGAAATTCAACGGCAGAAGTGAACTGCGTAGCGTCATGGACAGAGAGGACAAATGCAGAATTCCTACTGCATTTTGGTTGGCATCCAACGCTTCTCGAGTCTTTTGGAGACAGGATGGTAAGCATGCATCAGATCGATTTTGCACCTGCACGAAGACTGACTCGGCCAACAGAAGAGCCTCACCCATTTCCTCGATCCCCTCCCCCTGCCACGAATGATCAAGGAACCTCCACCCCTCCTCCTCCTCCTTGGTTCCTGCGTGACGCTGGCATTCGTAGTAACATACCTCAGACATACAAACAGGACGGATCAATATCAAGACCGGATAATAGGAGGATGGATACTCGTTGCGATACTCGTGGGCTTCATGTCAGACGACGGTCCGATTCAAGCCATGATGTTGATGCCATGGGCCATTCTTTTAGCCCTAGTTTTGAGTTCGCTAGTGCATCGTGTGTTGGGCTTGAAGCTGAAGGCGGAGGAGGAGGAAGGATGAACTGACAGTGTCGCGCAGGAGCCAAGGAGCAAGGAGGAGCAGAGCGTGTTGCTGGAAGAAAAGAGAAGAGAAGAGAGGGAAAAGACGGACACAGTCAAGCATACCTTTTGAAGAAGAGGGACCACGGGCGACTCGCTGAGCTTGGGTCGGTACGACCTCTGAGCTTGAGGTCGTTCCGAGATCTTCCCAAGATGGGCAAGAATACCTGTAGAAAGGCTGACGTTACTTTAAGATTGGATGATCTTCAGCAATCTCGTTTGCCGGGGCTAAATAACTGGGACCGGGTAAAGTGGCACGGCCTCCCTAATGTTCTTCTTGCGATGATATTCAACCACAATATATATTATAGTAAATTATATCGAGATATGTTATCGGGCAGAGCTGTCTCTCAAAACCATTTTCTGAATTTTTAAGCCCTCACCCCTAGTAAAGTAGGGCAAATTTGAGTCGCGCCAGTGTCTACTTTCTTATCCCCGATGCGCTAGTGATAATCGACGTCCTAAAGCCCATTACAGCCAATCGCAAGTGCCCGTCTGCCCTTACATTTACCTTCTCTAGTCATAGACTTATAGCTTACCTGCGACCCCCAAGATCTCAACACATCTCTTATAACGGTATAGTGGTACAAAGTAACTATACCCGTAAGCAATTAAACACAACATAAAGCGTATTCCTTCTCTCGTTCCTAAGTTTAAGCGTTTCGTGCTTTTTCTGATTTATCTTTGCTCCTTTACATGTTCTATATAGGAGGATAAATATATGTATGTTATCGGAAGAGAGGGGTGCAGTGGATAGAGGGAGGGGGAGAAGGGTTAAGACGAGTACGAGTAAACAGACTGGGCGATAAGTCAGTCGCTAATCAGTCACCTCATCAGTTGAGGCTTTTAGAGTTAGTCAGTCAGTTAGAACCTTAAAATAAACAAGTCAGTCAGTTCCTAATTTTCTAATCAGTCGCTAATCAGTTGTGAGGTAGTAAAATCGTCGATAATAGGGTCTATTTACAGCGATTTTTAGAGGTTTTGGAGGGGGGGGGTTTGGCGAATTCTAGCCTTAAATAGGTCTAGGTCGCCCCACAATCCGCGCATGCGCCACTTCTTGGGCATGCGCCACTCAACTATGCCCCACCTAAGCAAAGGGCTTGTGGGGCATACTAAGCCTATTTAGTCCCACCACACCATGTATACCCCCGCTCCACAGACTTCTACTACTACTTATTTATATATAATCTAATTTTCTATAAATCAATAGTATTATAAGTATATTCTAAATAAGCTATAGCATTAAGAATACCCTAAGACTAGTATAAAAAAGGAATAATATATATATAGTAGTAGCTAGTGGTAGTATTTAGAGGTTTACTTATAAAATAGTATATCTTCATATACATTTGTTAGGACCCACTCTAAATTAGTGACTGATCAGTTGCAATCCCTCAGTCAGTCAGTTACCACCAAAAACATCAGTCAGTCAGCTGCTCTCCCTCTCTCAACTGATCACTGACTGACTGACTTATCGCCCAGTCTGCGAGTAAATGGGGTGAGAAACCCAACGGGGGATACAGGTAAGTAGATGACTAGACTAAAGCAAAGTGTATATCTTTCTTCACGAATTGGTTTGGATGAAGATACTCAGGGTATGTTTTCATTTCATTCCCTTCCATTGGCGCGCTTCCGAAAGGTATATAATACAATACAAAGACCATACATTTTACAGACCCACATTCCTATTCAAAAACAAAATATACACCCCCTACCCTCCTCCCCCTCCTCCACTTCCACATCCATATCCACATCACAATTCATCCTTCCCCTCCCCACCAATCACACTCCCAGGTTTAAACCCCTTGCCCTTCCCACTCACCTCAAACTCCCCACCGCTCAGATCCGGCATGCCCATAATCTTAACCACGAGACTGGTCCAGCCCGTGAAATGCTGCGTCCGTTGCCCCTTGCCCGTCTCGGGGTTGTACTGTTCCCATGCAAAGCCGGTTTCGGTCCAGCCGTCGAAGACGGTTTTGATTAGGTTGAGGCGGAGCGCGCTGTATAGGGTGGTGGCGAGCTCTTGGGATGGCCCGGGGGTTTGTGCGTATTTCTGTTGGGGTCGTGTTAGTGGATGATGAGGGGAAAGGGATATGGGAAAGGTGAGGGGAGACATACGAGGAGTTGTGTAAGCGCAAGATAATTAATCGGCATCCAGACCGGGCCTCTCCAATAATTCTCACCCGTGCCATAGAATTCATCCTTCTTACTTAAACTGCGAATACCATATTCACTCCACAGCTCCTCCGGATCACCTAGTAATTTCAACACGTGGTTTAGTTTCTTGCTTTTGGGATCCAGGAGGCCGGTCAAGAAAGGGAAGAGGGAGATGTAGCCTTTGTGGCAGACGAGGACGTTTTCTTCAAAGTCGTCGATTGTTGCGTCGCAGTAGGTGTTTTCTTTGTCGCTCCAGTGCAGGTCATCGATGTTGTGGAGAATGGCCGTCTCGATGGTGGTTAGTTCGGCGACATCCTCGTGGTTTTGGAGAAGGGAAGCGATGTTCTTTAGAGACTTAGTCATCATGCCCATCCATGAGATCAGGTCAACGTGTAACTCTCCTGGATGTGGAGGCTGAGGACGTGGATAGTCGTCGAGACCACTGGTCAGTATGTGTTGAGGAGTACGGCCCCGCCATCTGTAGGCTTCCTTTGAGCTGAAAGCGTCGCGGTCATAGGATTTCACGTCTCCGGATTGGGTCTTGCGGAACCAGTAGTAGTGCTTCTTGAGCTTTGGGTACAAGTCTCTGAGATACTCGAGTGCGAGATCTTGGTTCTGGAGATGCTTCGAATTCAATCGAGGCGTGAGCTTCTCCCTAGCAGGAGGAGTGGTACCATTCAAGGCTCCAAGTTGGCTCACAAACTGGTCCAGAATGAAAAACAGGGTTGGGGGATTGGCGTAATGCGGGTACTGCGTTTGGAATTCTGCTGGTACTTTGCTTCGTGCTTCGGCACCGAGAATTTGCTCACGACCAATCCATCCATCTTCGTCCATAAGATTAAACCAGCTCTTCACAATCTCAAGAGTCAGATCTAGATCCCAGTCAACAATTGGCATAAGGTGGAAACCCTCATCCCATAGAAACCCTCTTGGGAAGAAAGGTCTTGAAGGGACGAGAGTTAATAACTCCGCCGGGCCTTCAAGCTTTTGTTCATTTCTTCCTCGAGCCTCAGCGGTCTCCTCCCAAAACCCTTCATTCTCTTCGTCATACTCTGGAGCATATGATCGATCAACAACCGAGTCTCCATAAAAGTACCCCATCCCACCCAGCAGATTGGAGAACATGTTTGCAGAAAACTTTTGCAAATTCTCCACATCAAATGGCGGCTTTGGGTCGAAAATCGAGACAAACCTCGCCCAAAAGTTCTTGGAGTTCTGGTTGATCAATTCAGTGATATCTTGACTGAAATATTCCTTGGGCGAAGAAGCACTGTTGAAAATAACATCAAACTCGAAATCTCCCTCAAATACCTTCTGGATCAGGTGCAAATTTCCAGTACCGGCATCGTTCTTGATTGTATAGGCCTGAGGTGGAGGAGGTGGGTTTTGCTCGCCATAATCCGCCAGATATTCGTCAATTTGCTCCTTCAAGTTCTTGAACAGAATTGGCTTCGTCTGCCAAAGAATTTCTTTAGGTACGGTTTGAGAGTTGACAATCGTTCGGTCCAGGGGCTTGTCGAGATAAGACTTATGGGGATGCTTGGGATGGTATCCTCGACCCTCAGTAATGACCAGCTTGTAGTCTCCCAATCCATCAGAGTTTCCAGCCAAAGTGACCTCTCCCTCATATCCCAATGGATCTTTCTCATTCTCGACTTCCAGACTACCCAATCCTTCCAGAGACGCATAGAAGATAACTGTCGTCTTCAAAGACGGCGGGGAATCTTTTCTCACTTGGCCCCTAACTCTCGTAGCCCAGCTACCACCATGTTTCCCCCCCGGTATCTTGACGAACATCGTAGTGATATCAATTCCATTTTGTTCATCATAAATCGTCTGCGTGCCACCGGTCCGAGCATCATATTCGTCCCATCCATACCCCTTCATGCCATCCCCTTGCTCACAAGTATGTCTGAAATCTGCAACACACGCCCACAATTAGCAGAGGCTCCAACTCCCCCAGCAGAAGACGAGGCCACCTACTTAACTGCACATCTTGATAATTCTCCACCTTGGACCACATCAATCCACCCATCAAACTATTCGGAATCCTGGGTCTAACCCCAAAATACAGATTCGGCCTATAGGCACCCCATAACAGGCTCTGGTTCGTTTCCCGCGCATGTTCTTGGGACAGAATGGCGGAATCGTCAGCCGCGGCCAAAGTAGCTCCTGCCAGGGCAGCTCTGCTTAGCCAGCTCTTGAAAAACATATTGGGTGCTACAATTCGAAGAACATCAGCTTGGGGGATAGCTGATGTGGAAGCTCGAGGGGTCTTTATGTGGTGGGGGAGGGTTTGGGTTGTAGGTGAGGGTTGCAGAGACACAGGGCTTGAGAACACCGTTGCGGGAACTGACGAATAGGCTGCGTTGCAATCAGCCTGTGGTGCGAGGCTGTAGGTACGGAAGGCTGGGAAAATGGCATTTAGCAGCTCACAATATCCTACAATATCCTTTTGAGGACATCTGTTCTTGAATTCTAGTTTTATTGTGGTATTATGTATGAATTCATTCATTCGTTCTTGTTTGGATATCAGTTAATGCCACGTATGTTCCGCTTCCAAAGCGTGAGAGAAACTGCCCCTCTGAGCAACTGCCGTGCACTCAAGTATAGAGATAATTCTCCGTCCTATTCATCCTTCCCTCATAACTCCATACATTCTCCATTCGTAACCAGTAACCTGCTATGTCTCTCTCGACGGAGATAGAGGCCTGTTGAAACCCCCAACCCGGTTCATATACTGCCTATACTCCGTCTTCTTCTCCTTCCTAACCGCCGAGATATCATTCCCAGCAACCTTCTTATTTTGCGTAGTGCCAAACCCGCCGAAGCCCATCATAGCCTGCATAGCAGCCATACCAGCATCCTCAACAACAAGGTCGTCATCATCCTCTGCCGCAGCCTTGTTCTTGCCCTTCCCTTTCTTTCCTTTGCCTTTGCTTTTCTGTGCAGGATCTACATCCATCCGGTCGTGATCTTGTGCGGCGGGTACAGTGCCGACTTTGAAACTGACTGGAGGTGTCGCTGCTCTGCTTTTCAGAGGCTCGTCGTCGCCTATCAGCGCCGCCGGATCCTCTTTCTCTTTCTCCACCTCATGTTCAGCATGTTTCTCCTTCGCCCCATCTATCCTCTCATCTCGATCCCTCTCCCGTCTCGGACTGCGACTCCTCGTAACACGTCTCCCAGAATCCCGTTCCCGCTCCCGCTCCCTTGATCTCAACCGCGGCTTCTCCCGTCCCCCATCTTGAGAAACACCATTAGATCTCTGTCGGAACACCAAATCGCCAGAAAACACATCTGGTAAAGGCTTACCTCTATCTCTCGCCCTATCCCTATCATCCTCTCTCCTACCATTCCTATCCCTATCATCACGTCCCCTCCCCGAACCTCGCGCATCCCTATCATCTCTCCTCCGGTCTCGATCTCTATCCCCACCCCTAGAGTCGCGCGGTGATCGACTGCGATATCTACGGTTCCGATCTCGATCTCTATCATCTCGTCGGTCGCGTCGAGGCTCGTCTCGTTCGCGCGAGGGCAGAGGGGCTCGGCGATCCGCTTCGTCCCACATTTGCTTGCTGTCTGGGCGGCGCGCGCGCTTGTGGGGTGGTTCTGCCATGGTGGTTTGTTTGTGGGCAGGGGGGAGTGGCGTTTGGGAGGCGGGGAGGTTGTGTGGGGGGAGAGAGGATGGAGGGTTTAGAAAGATTCGAGGAAGGCAGGCTGGACTGGAGGTTTTATGGCTTGGCGCGGGACATCACGTGACTGTGTAACATAATTCACTTCTTATGTTTTGCTATTTTACTTGTAGCAAAGTGATATTCAATTCAGTTCAACTGTTTCCTATTTTGAGTGACTGGCAGCCTGCCTAGCCCCTTTGATGGTTTCGTCCGATTTGCAATTCCTACACTTCATCCTTCGGCTTGGAGTCTACCAATACGAATTATTTGGCGCAAGACCCTTTCCCTCGTCTGTTCAAATCATTAGATACGGCTTAGAAGGCGCCGGGTCGCTTCCTGCAGGGGCCTCGGTGGATGGGCTGGAGCTGGTTTGGGCCTCCCCAGCCTGGAAAACGAGGGTCTAAGCTTGGCCCAGCAATTCTCTTCCGCCGTCTCATACAAACTTTAATATTCTGCTGCCCCCATTCCCTCAACCGACCTTCTATATACTCCCGGTCAAGACGGATCAGCGCTCTGTTCAGCCGCCTAAATGTCTCATCCTGTTTGATAGTAGCAAAGCGTAGACGTCGCAGATCCGGGAATACATCCATCCAGCGGAAAGTCGGATCCCGCTTTTCACAGAAGCGCGTGGCCCAGACTGCAACAAGGAAATTTGAGGGGTAATCGATCCAGGAGCGTATTTCTAGATCGGTTATGTCTTGGAATGCATTCCTATTGGATTAGCGTGGAGGAATTAGCTCGGCCTTTGCCAGGAGCAGCATGGAAATATAACTTACTGGTTATTCGTAGCAAGGCGATGAAGTACCACAAAACCTCCATAGTTGTAATATCTTACATGTCTTAGGTCAAAGAACAAAACATCGTAGCCAGGACGAAAACACAAGCTTTGCGCGTCTCCTTCTTTTAGAACGCGGTAGTACCTCAGAGTCTCTTTCCGAGATTCATGGTTGATGAATAGTGTAACGGGGGCTCCATTTCTTCGCCTCTCTTCTGAAAGACATACTTTCCGACTGGGTGGAAAAGACAATCGCCAGATCTGAAGTCTTAGTTCGGTTGGCAGCTTTTGAAAAGGATGGAAAGTGTCGAGGTTTTTTGGTTGCTGGGTGAATAAATCTTGGTTGTTGTCAGGTAGCTCGAGAGCGAGGAGGGATTGGGAGAGGATAGTGTGGTCCATCGTAACTGGAATACTGTCAGTTTACTTGAAACGGGCAAAGATATTTAGAGTTGAAGAGAGGAGGGCGTACTCACCGGTGGGCTTGATGCTTGTCTTGTAATGCTAGCAGTAGAAGACCCTAATTAAGCGTAAGAATGAATCAGAAATATGATTTGAAAGGAGCGAATAAGTGTAGAAATCAATCTTCTTGTGGTAATGAGTAGAAGAAGAAAAGAAGAAGAAAAGGAAAGAAAAAAAGGAAGGGAAAAGAAAAGAAAAGGCCGTGGGGTACACTAGGTAGCCCGTTACTACATCCGTCTCACTCGGGAACTAATGAAAACCACGAGGTGTTACCACACTTGTAAGTCACTAGAAATGCAATAAAAATTGTTGCAACATATAACATTTGTTTCGAAACGTAGCCATTGTTTGGATTCATGAGGCTATACTAGTCCTTCTACTTTTCTGAACTCCACTATATAGTATGGTTCCCTCAGCGTTGGGATCGTCACATAATTAGCTTAGCAAGTGGACATCCTACATTTTAACATCTATTAAGTAGCTCGCGCTTGCAATCTCTCATTGATGCGGAATCCGAGTTCAAACTAGAGGTTTGGTATATGCCAACTTTGTGTATTGACCCTATTCCTCCCTTCGTGAAATGTCAGTTGCCGTTCGCCTCTAGATCCAATACCATATTCCTCATTCACGCCTGCACCTTCCCCTCCCATGGGTGATGCAACCAGGCTTCTCCCAAAAGCTCTTTCGCAGATTTCCTCTTCTCGGGGTTCAACTCAAGCAAAGCTTTCGTAAAAGCAGTAAATTCCTCTTTCTCATCATCCTCCAAATTCGCATACCGAACGTCCAATCCCACAAAAGAAGTCATCTTCGGCTCCTTGATGTTTCCATTCCCATCGAATGCATCCTCTACAAGAGTGGTGTTCCCTTTTAACAACAGTTCACGCGGAAATGGACCTAGTAGTCTATTCATTTCCTCGAGGTGTCGGGTAGAGTTGTATACTTTGGCTTCTGTTTTGCCGCTGAACATACTCTGTCCATAGATGAATTCCGGCACAACGGCACCGAGATTCCAGATATCGGTGGAAGGACCCCATGGTTCCTGGATCATTACCTCTGGTGATCGGAGAAGAACCGGCTGGATAAGCTCTGTGAGATGTTCTGATGCCCAACTGGCCACGCCCCAGTCCGAGAGGGCGATGTCAACAGTCATGACATTGAAGTGGTCATCAGGCAAGTAGAAATCTCGCAAGCTTTGCGTAGGGATAGTTTCATATTCAGCCGAGTCTTCGGGGCTAAGTTGCAAGTCGCTGGTGTCTGAAAGCGTGCTCTCCAGGTACCTGTTGATTAAGGACTCATCCGGGATCTGGACCATAATGTTGTTGGGCTGAATATCTACCAGAAAGTTATTAACTCCGTGATCGGTATTGTGAAAATACGACTATACCTGTGTGTATGACCCCGCATGTGTGCGCATAGTCCAGTGCCTGCAAGAGCTGGGTTGCGAACCGCGCTGCCACCGGGCTGAGGATCAAGCTATTGCCAAACCAATATCGAAAGGTGGACAAGTTTTCACCCATGACTTTGAAGATGAGGCAGACATGAGAGCCGTTGGGGCCCTCGTGCGTGAACGAGTCTTCCAGGCTAGAGATATACTTGTGGCCTGGGTGTTCTATGTCTGCGTTGCGCAGATGGCGCAAGATTTCAAGCTCAAAGATGTCGGCACCCGCACCGTAACACTCCGCACTTAGCACTTTCATAGCCCAGAACCTTTGGTCGCTGATGGCATGGTTAGCGCGTAGTCTCTTGCAGGATTTCGACTTACTCCTGATTTCTTACTAGCCATACCGTCGAATAACGGCCGTAGCCTAGCTTACGAAGTACTTTATACTTGGAGGAATAGAGCTCGCCGAGTCGAACTGGGTGAAAGCCACCTTTGCGGTATTTGTCTAATCCCTCTTCTTGTTGATCTGGTTTTAATGTCGACATTCTGCGGGTTTGAGATACAAACAGTTCGGCGCCGTGAGACTGCTTGGTCTTAAAGAAGAAACAAAAGCTTGTGGTCATTTATTGGAGTTGAAAGTCGCGGCATGACTCAGTTGCCGGAGGCGCTTCGCAGGGGCTGAGGAATGAGGTTGGTGTTGTTGAAAAACGAGGCTTCGTTGGGCTTTGTTGTTAGCAAGTTTCTGATATTATATTCACTGGAAGTGGAGTGAGCTTGATATTGCACCTCATCATGCATCGTTGAGAGGTTCCTCCCTCGTAAAAGCCCTTGAGATGAATATACCGGTAGATATAGAAAAAGTATATATTGTGCACGGTCCAGTTCGTGAATCAGACCGCTGTACGGACGTACGGAGCTGCTATCTGAATGGATTAACGGGGCATTTCAACTTGCGGATCTCGCGCAATAACAAATTGCTATATCAAGGAGCCTTCAAGTTCCAATGGACCAACAGTAGGGTACATGTTCTAGGAGGAAGCAATAACCCTCCATAACAAAAGAAACGCTCGGAAGACTGTTTCTACCGTCAAATGCCTTCAACTTGATTTCAAAGACCAGAAATAAGACTCCTAACGTGCAAATTAAAAAATACTAATCATTGGAATGCTTGAATGTAATTACCTATTCATGCTAGAAATGTGATGTTCTTGGCCATTATTCTTTGCTGGGATGGATAAGAGCCTGTTTGGTTTCCTTTTTTGGGTCAAAAATCGCGATTTTTTGACCTATGAAAAACACTAAACACCATTTGACTCACAAAACTTTTGACCTAAAAACGGGGTTTTAAACCTATATAAAAATGTTTATGCACGTTTGTAGGTTAATAATACTTAAACTTGCTTTTAGATTTTTGAAGACCCTAAAGAGCGCTAAAAAAGAGTGTGAAATCTATACTTTTTACTTGTGCACTACCTTTAACAGTGATATATAGCTATCTTATAGTAACCCTTAGTATCGTCTATTATAAGTATTAAGTAATTATGAAATTAATGCTTATACTTTAAAGATAACTATATTTTAAAATACTCACGTAGGAAAGTCATGTTTATTAGTCCCTATAAAATCAACGTAGAGCTACTATTTACTAAACGCTATTTAGGTCAAACTTTTTGACTTAAAAGTTAAACCAAACAGGCCCTAAAGTAGGCCATGCCATCATGCAGATGAGGGGGGAATCTTGCTCCGCGCCGTGGATTTTTAAACCCTGCTATAGCCAGATTATCCGCTCTTCTTCCACAGTTTCTTTTGTGTATATACTTCTCTCTCCTAACACCTTCTAAATGGTGTGGTCCTCCCCTTTCATTGAGTAAGACAAGCGCAGCCAGCCTCCACTCGATAGCGCTACTGTGACGCCAACGCCTAACGCCAACGCCTATTGTAGCTAGCATACCCCGCACGCCGGGCGCTCCCCAAGCCACCGCCATGGACAACTCCACAGGCGAGCCACAGACATCTGTTGCTGAACTTCCAGTGATCATCATTGGATCTGGTAAGGCCATCATACGCCAAACGAGCTGTTGTGGGCGTCGAATACTGTACCGATGCTGACACTCTTCAGGCTGCACAGGCCTCGCGATTGCGCATGGCCTGAAGAAGGTATGTTGAAGCACCATCCGTACAGAACCCCGCTAATCAACAGGCCGGCATTCCAGTTATAGTGTTCGAGAAGAAGCCCGCGGTGTTCTCTCCAGGCGAGCGGGATGTAAGCAAAACTGGCTCTTTGATTTTACCCTACCCCCTTCTATTATGTTTCGTCTCATGTACTCCTACTCCTCCTGTAAATTTCCTAGACTAGGAATATAAACTCCATCCACTCCCGAAACCGTCCTGAATAGGAAATAACTAACTCCCCACTGTTCCAGTGGAATATGGGACTGCACTGGGGAATGCCTATCCTGAAGACTCTTATTCCAGAGTCTGCCGTCCAAGCTCTTCAGTCAACCCAAGTTGATCCAAACACCCCAACGAAACCCTTTGATACACTCAAATTCCTCAATGGCAGGACTGGCAAAGTAATTTCTGGGATTCCATCCCCAGATTTCTACCGACTCCGTCGCTCGAAACTCCGTGCTCTCCTGTGCAAAGGTCTGGATATCAGGTGGAACAAGCGATTGAAAGATGTCGTGGTTAAACAGGACGGAAGTTGTGTGACGGCTATTTTTGAGGACGGAGAACAAATGACGGGAAGGTTGGTAGTTGGGGCAGATGGCTCCAGGTCCACTGTGAGGGAGCTAATTCTCGGCCCCGATCTGGCAGCACCACTTCATATCCCCTACGTATCGACTTTTGTCCAGGCCAAGTACACACGCGAACAAGCGCTTTTCCTTCGCTCCTTCCACCCTTTGTACATCGCGGCGATTCATCCTGATAATATGGTTGCCTTCTTTGGGCTTCAGGATGCACCTGCGATTGATAAGCCAGAAGATTGGACTTTCTTCTTCTATATCTCTTGGAATTCGACCCTTGAACAACAGGTCGAGGAAGCAAAAACCTATGGAAACAATGAAAGATTGACTCAGGTGAAGTCTTTCTCCAGAGGATTCACAGAACCCTGGAAGAGTGCCTTCGAATGGGTGGCAGACCAGCCAGTCTGGTACGTTGACATGGCCGTGTGGGATCCAAGTTTACCAGAACATACATGGGATACGATGAACGGTCGAGTGACTCTAGCTGGTGATGCTGCGCATCCCATGACCTTTCGTGAGTCTCTCCCGCCTTGTCTTCAACCGTTCTAACATTCAACAAGAACGAGGTCAAGGCCTAAATCACTCGATGGCAGATGCAGGGAAACTCGTTGAGGCGTTAACCTCTGAACCAAATCAATCACTAGCTATTCATAACTACGAATCGGAAATGAAAGATCGAGCCGGCGAAGAGGTAAGATCCAGCGTCGCAAATACAACCATGTTACACGACTGGAACAGGGTACTGGAGAGCCCGCTTATGAAAGCCGGACTTCAGCGGAACAAATAATGACAAATAATGAGATGCTGAATTGAGTATCGAGACACCTTGAGTTTTATTCACGGAGACGCCGTTCATGTATGACTATGGTTGATTTGTAATGTTGATATGCGGTGAGATTGCTGCATCTGGCTCAACAAGTGTATATCTCACACCGATCTTTCTTGCCATCATTCACCCTTGCTCCAACCCGCTTGGCAATGATTCCAATATAGTGGCTATGCATTTCTATGCATAGATTGTACCTGCCATATGTCTCTAGATTATTAGCTGCGTTGCGTTCTCTGTGTGACGACTTTTTATTTCCCTTTTCGTCTCAAGTCAAATGCCATATTTGGAATCCTTATTTGTTAATATCCTGCACTCGATCCTCAGCACGCTCACACCTTCAAGTTCTTACAATCAATGGCGTTATATCTCTTATTGAACACTAAACCTATCTCGTTCAATTTTTTCGGAATTGTACGACTAGTTGACTGTACGCCCCCCCGCCCCTCCCACGAATTCCAGAGCTTCACCGCGTCCTCGTAAGTACCGAGAGTTCGTCCAGTGGTTTTGATGCCCGTCTCAATGACTTTGCGAGAATGTTGCTAGATGGGCTTTTTGTATGAAGCATATATGCGTGACATTAAAGTCAGCATCACGTCTTTGAGAGCAAATTAGAAGTACTTCCTTAGATAAAGAAGCGACAGCTTGTCTCTTTTCAGTTGGGTTTCTAAACTATACCCTGCCTTCATCCTACCAAGTAGAGGATAGCGTTCGCTTACCCAGCTTTTTGAATTCTTTTGGCCATCGTGGGAGGGCTCTGCTCCAGGAATAGTTTAAAGGGGCTGATTTGCAAGCTTCGTTCTTAAACCTTTCTTTGCCCCAGTACGTGGAATAGATGGCAGTTTCCAGTTTCATTATAACATGCGCACAATTCGTTACACCCAGTATGTTTAATGGCTGCGCAATGCGCAATCTGAAAATACTGAATTCAAAGAGAACGAAGGGCTGCTAAGAGAAACTGAAACTGTGTAGGTAGTTAATTACGTCTGATTTTAAAAGTTAGCAAGCATTTAACAGCCCCGGAGTTCTTGCTAGGAAAAAGATATATGGCCATGACAGCAGTAGTGTCTATTTTTGCGAACCAGATCACTCCACAAGACTAAGCAAACACATACATACCCCTTCAATCTGAAAGCAGGCAGCCATATTTCCTCAAATGCCGACAGTCTGCCTCGCCATGATTCTTTGGTGGTACAGTACAACGCTGCGCAGGTTTATAGATTACATATGTGGTGGCTGAAACACGGACAGATCCTCTGTATACATCGCACATGAATTCGGTGACTGGTCTGACTACAACGGGCAAGGAAGCATGCGTGATAAGCCTCATGCCCGATATACTGTATTGCGGCTGGTAGACTGACTGAATTGATTGATTGTAACGTATGGTCTTGAAGGACGTTGCATGAGTTGAGATAGATGGCTTTCGTTTTTGAGGCTTGGCGGTACTGTACGTGGAGTGGAGGATCGAAGTGTAGAGTACCTAGGTATGGAGGTGTCACCGCCGCACCAGAGGTTTTTGACTGGAAGGTACCTGTGTTGTATACAGAGTAAATGTGCTATAGTTAACAGAGAGATAACCTTGTGATCAGCGACGCTTTTCAAATGGCCTGTTTGTAAAAAGTCACCGCTTGAAGAGGGCAAAATCCGAAGGCCCGCTAGTTAGTGTGAGGGGAGTATCCAGGCAGTTAGTATAGCGACTAAGCCTGGTACAATACATCCTAACCGACCCCCTGAAGTTAGCGACCGAAGTCCTCAAAATAAACTTTCTCTTGTTGCTAACAATTCCACCTTCATTCATTCTTAGACGAACGCTTCACCGTGCCTCACAAGCTCTCTCTCTCTCTCCTTCTGAACTGAAATGCTGATTTTTGTCTCAATCTGGCAAGTGCTTTTCCGCGGAAGCGCGGAATATGACTTCATCCCGCGAATCTGTTCCAAGGGCCCTTCCATCTGTTTAGTTCGGTCCCAAAACAACGCTAGATCTAGAGACAGTCATAGGGCTCGCAGACGGTATAGAAACCACAACGCCTGGCTTATTAGACAACTTTAATACCATAGTTGCATTATCGTTCTGGGTTGAGTACGGGTGATATTTAGTTGTCTATATTTCGCTTCGTACTCCCGACGGGCGTGAGTACTTTAATACTTCCATCTCTCATTAGCCTTTGACGCACCGAGTGAGGAAGCGTCGGCGAGATTAGCCTTGCTGCAAAGCCAAAGAAGGCATAGCTTTGGGCATTGTCTATGACCATCTGATCACTCAATTCTATATCATATGGCCATCCTAATAGAGGAAAATTAGTTTTACTTCTTCGGGGTTCTAGGGTATATAGAATACTGAAAGAGAATTCAACTTATCTGTACTAGGTGAATTGAAAATATCGGATCCCGCCTAGGCTAAATCAAAGGCACCTTTTGCTCTCTTAGTAATAAAAGCTTAATATGAAGCACAAGATTCATCCAAAAAATAGCTATATCCAAAAGCTATTAAGCCTAGATAAAAGCCGAAGCGGAGTCTCATAGTTGAATGATGAATATAAAAAGTGCATTGAAGATTTCATAGCTGGAGAAAAGAGAAGAAGAGAGAAGAGAGAGTATAGACCTTATATTCTACAGTACTTATTAACTATTATCCTATTTTTAATAGTGCCAAAAAAGGCCTAGTCTACCGCCGGGCATCGTGAGATCCTTCAATCAAATCCACGTAAAAACCTTAGATATATCGAAAACTAAGCCTATTATAAGTCTAGTATACAAGAATACGGGCTTCCTGACCTTTAGCTAAATTACGTAAAAGATTGTTTGCACTACCTAAATTCGTACTGCAGGAGAGAGTTACATTGCATAATAGTCGGTTTTTCTCGCTTCGCAAAGGACGAACGTCGGCGATTACTATATTACTAGTGGGGCCAGGGCCCGTATGCAGAATCTTCGCATCCCATACATCTCCATCGTCCTCTGGATCCCTCGTCCATTGCACTGCACAGTCTGCACAGCACTGCACTGCGCGCTTTTCACAGCTGCATAGCTGCAAGCAAGTCCGGTCTGGTAATTTGGAAGCCTAAACTTTACTATTCCTAATGACGCCTGTGTTTGCGATACGTGGTGCAAAGCACTGTACGAGGAGTCCTGCATTTCATTTCAGCGCAGCGCAGCGCAGTGCAGAATCAGTCACGAAATTTATTTTTGGCCCCCATTTGCTTCCATGTACGAAGTATGTCCTTGTCACAGCCTCCCTGATTCAACCTTGAATGCGTCATCGCTTTGCATACCCACTCTACTTCGTACGGAGTATCTAGGTACTCGATGTGGACGGATCGTATTATGTTTCTGTTTTTAGCCCCCACCTGTTCCTGGCGCTGATGTTCGTTTCGCGTCCGTCGTCTTATCTCATTCCCTCGAAGGGGGCAGCAGTACCCCTCTTTCAACGCAGGGCAGGGCAGGGCACACACGTGGCAGCTGCACAAGCGGGAGCGGGAGTGTCACTTCTTTCTACTTCGTATATTTTGGGATGAAAGCTTTGTATAGCGGGGTCGAGAGGAGTGGTTTCAGCACGAATGCGAGAGAGACGACGTTCTTGAAATTTTGATTATGCGCGCGGGTGAATTGCAAAGTTTGAGAGCTCATACCCTCGATCGCAGGAGATTTATTTTTCACCGAGTCCGAGGTAGCGAGGCTCTCAGATGACATTTTGTTTGGTCACTTCGTGGTGGCTGCAAGATGAAGTGCATGCATGCATGGAACTCCAGCAAGGGGGCCACGCGACGGAAGCTGCATACAGTACTCCGTACCTAAAAATGAAATAATCCACGAAGATGGATATGGGCCTATGATAGCGCAACCGTTTAGCCTTTCCATTTGGCTGCAACAGTTCATGGGCCCTTCGTCTGAACATGGGGTCCACGCGAGCGCTATGCAAGTCAGGCAAGTGAGGGTACAGGAGTGCTGCGGCCGCTTCACATTTTCTTGCCCTATCAAAAGCCCGTCGCAACGACTCCTGCACAGAATTTGAGGTGACAAGGGAGCCACGCGACGAGACTTCCGTGTGCGCTACTGACGCACGTCAGCAGTGTAGTCGCCAGAAGGACCGAAAGAGCCTATGGAGGGCCTTTGTGTGTATACTACCCCTGAAACCTGGAACTTATTCCCAATTCCTGGTACCTTCGTAAAGGTACTCGTGGAAATAAGATATGCCGGTTCTTATCCTGACAGGGCTGCCACGCAAACAGACACGTTGTTCTGCCACTGCTGCGGTCTGTGGATAATCTCCGTCGTACTCCGTCAGAACGTCTACTATGTTAGGTTGAAGACCCATAGGAAGGGCATGCAAAGGACTTCCTCCGTTATTAGGAGAAGTCGGGGATGCTTCTTGGTCCCTTGTGTTTGCGAGGACGTCAAATTGGTGAAAACTTGGGCCTATCTACCTCCCGAGTTGGGAAATGAAAGGACTCAAGTCTCAACTCTCCAAATAGATCGAGTCAGTAAAGACCACGAGAATTGCACCCCAGATCACATGAACAAACCAATCCCAAGTCAGGCACACAAGGTTACACAAGTGACTCTCTCTCTCTGCATGTCTCATCTACCGTCAGCCAATCCAATCGTCCATAACGAAAGCCCCAAGGAAGGTATCTCGGTTTATAGCAAGGGTATCACGCGAGAATGCTTCCCCAGCAGACTCCTGCCCAGGCTACCGTTGCCACTGCTGCGGCCTTGGTCGATGATTGCGCCATTCCCCGTTCTCGAGGGACCAAACATTGCGGGTTATGCATAATCTCCGACCAGCTTGTTTCAAGGACACCAGGGAAGAATCCAATGGGGTCCAAGATCTCCACAAGCTTACAACGGCCGGGCCAGCCCCAGCCCACTCAACTGCCGCATGCGGTAGGTGAAAAAACGTTCAGCATGTTTCCCACGTGCTGATTGACCACACGGTTAATCGCTGGAAACGTGGCTGCGCTACCCCCACGTAGTATACCGGCGCAACATCTTTCCTTCTTAGTCACCGAGATGCGTTCTACATGCAGCTGGTACAGTCCCGAGATTCCTGGAACGTGAAGATGAGGAGACGTGGTTCAGGTCCCGGAACACCGAAGGGCTCGTAATCCAAGAACAAAAATACATCCTGCTTGTGGATTGTAATGCAAGGCGATGACCTTGCACAAAATCCCGCATGACTTGTGTGAGAGACTCCCCCAAAGCTGCAGGCAGCAGCCCATCTTGCTCAATCCATGTCAGGATAGTTGCCAAGTAGAGGGCTTGTGTAATAAGAAGGGCGTAAGAGCCTCATCTTCTGGACATTTGTGGATCACCATGACAGGAACTTAAATGACTTCTTGTGGAAGGGTGTGTGTATTTCGGACGAAAGTGGTCGAACGCTAGGACAGTCTATTTTAAGGACGGGCGCTCGCTAATAGCATAAGCGCTAACCGAGAAGACTAGCGTCTCCTCGCTAGTACCCGCAGATCTTATCGGATGCCCCTGACCATATCGTGTCATCCCACACACTGGACGAAAACAAAAACATTTTATATTTGGATTGACGAATAATCACAAGATCAATGGCACCGGAGGGTCCGGACAACGCAAATATCTCTTGGTTATCTCGTAGTAATACGACGTCATCTTCTCTTACTTTCAAATTATTCCCGGACGCTTGATGGAAAGCCTCCGTATTTTCTTCACCGCAGAATGCCAGATTACTTCGTACCGGCGGAGTATTTCTGTACTGAAATGCAACGTTACCAAACTTGGCTGTGGTTGAAGAGGAGCGCCTGAAAACCGAGGTTGCCGTCAAAGGCGCGCCCGCGTTAAATCATCGAATGGGAACGGCCAATGATCGCCGATATGCTTAAAAATCCCTTTGACGACCAGCAAAACGGCTGGCCGGACGGAAGTACCGGGCGGTAGTTTCAAAAGCGGGAGCGTTGAACTCTTGGCAAAGGACCCGGCCGGGATCGGGTAGGCTGTCTGGCTGGCTGATGTGGGATGGCCTACAATGTGTCCTTGTGATGAGGGGTCAAATCGGAATACAACTTCACAATTGAGAGGATTACATTCGAACGTCATTGTTTGCGCAGCTCAAAGCGGAGCTGCTTTGCTTTGCAATCGCGGTATCCAATGCGAGAAGATTCGCGTTGACTCATTGCGTGAGAAAATACATCGGCGAAGAATAGTGAACTTGATTACGAAGCACACCTACTGTACCGGTATCCCAAGGCAGACGGCCCCAGAAAGGCTATGTAAGGAACACGGAATCGGCAAGATTCAACCGCTTTTGTATACCCGAGTATGGGATCTGTCCTGAGGTAGCAAGAGTCACTCGGCGAAACTGCAATGCAATGCAATGTAATACAATGCTCCTCAATAGCGCGAGTCTGAATAATTTCTGACTCCGTATTACTCACTCACCCCCACGCCCAAAGAACAATTCTAGAAGATGGCACCCCCGTGTGTGTGGTGCGACGTACGACCGGTTCGCGGGTAATCACTGAACCTCCCTGTCACACATCAGCTTACACACAAGTTTTACCCCCCAGCCACACCTCCGAATTATGGCCAATCAGTCCCCTGGAAAACAAATGCGGTTATTTATATCCCAGCCGTCTCGTGGCTCTTCGTGGCGAGGATGGTATATTGGGGTCCAATGAAACTAATTGCGGGACTCTATTTCAGCCCTACCACCTATTTCAGGACTCCCATTGGCTCTGTCCCCTTCCAAGGGGGAAATTGGTGCCATGGGCCTCAGTGCTATAGGTTCGGGGAAGCAGAAACCATTTTAATAGCCCCTTTGCGACTCTAACGGTCCATTGGACAGCCCCCGAGGCCCTGGAGCGAAGCCAAGGGACGGGCTGCACTGCAAATGCAAAACAAGAGAGATCGTTGGGTCGATGTCGATGCGACACGATGTCAAATTTCAGGCTGCCTGCCGTCGGCCCAGTACTCGGTGCTATCGATGCAGGTACGAGAGCCAGAGGCACGATGATGGGATGGGATGCGCAGCACTGCATTGCATGGAACGGTGGTCGCATGGCTGTTGGCAACACAAGAAAAATATCATCATGCAGGGCACAAAGGACCTTGCAATTTTCCAATCTCAGGGTAACCATCGCTCTCGCTCTCCTGCGCAGAAGTCGGCAACTTTTCTAAAGGGAATATGCAAGAGCGCATGCAGGCACACAACTGTGCATGTATCTATGCTTAGCACACGGAATTCTTTCTCTTTCTTCTTCCGGAATTTCTTTCTCTTTCTGGAATTCCAGGTACAGTACTGTGCTCGTACGGCACACACACCATCAACCACAAGGCCCTAGTCTGGCCTTGCTTACATGACGCTGATGACTGTTCCTGCTTCAGCCTTCCTGCTAAACACCGTACCTACCTCTACACCAGCGCCGTGTTTGGATCGCGAGGAAAAAAGCCGCCCAGGCAGCCCCCACTGCAGTCATCTTGCATACCTGACAATTCAGTTCGAGTCCGACTCAGACGCTGCTACTGGCATAGCATGGCAGCACACCAAGCCTCAATCCCGCGTCCAGGGGAAGCCAAAAAAATCTATATAGAGAGCTTAGACACAGGTTTGTAGGATTCTCTTTTTCTTTACTCCATCATCAGTTACCTTAGCAGCAGTTTCAAGCTTTCACTTGCACGCCTTTGCTTCATTTCGTTGCCTTGTCTTCGTATCAGTCAGTACTCTTGTGCCGCACTCGTCCTTCAGCCCGTATACCCCCATCCATCTGTACCACAAGCAAGCCAGCACAGCTTTTACGTTTATATATTTAATACCACTTCCTCCCTGCCCATTACCTACCTGGCTCTTTCGATATCATCACCATTCTTCTTCACCCAACATAACAAAGAGCATTATAATCGGACTTCTTTGCTTGCTTGCTTCGTTCATCTACAATACATCTACATCTACATCTACACCTATACCAACAACCACACTACCTCAACACCACACAAACCAACAACCCAACCCCACATCCCCACAATGGCAGCTTCAACCTTCACATCCACATCCCCATCCACCTCCCCTCACCAACCCACCCTCTTCGGCCGCGGCGGCTACAACAGCCCCGCCGCATCCCCAGCAGACCATGACAATGCCCGGCCCACGTGCACCGCACCCCTGAACTTCGGCCGCGGAGGCTACAATCGTGGCGGAGACGATGACGACGAGGAAGACGGACGCGGCGGCTACAACTAAGCCAGCCCAGCCAGCCGTCACCCCAATCATAAGCAACCTCCCGAGACTCATCAATCACCATTTCCAATCGATTTCAACAAAAGGAAATAAGCAAACAAACTTCTCGAGGACCGGTTTTGATTCAACAGCACAACACAGCACGCCATTCATCTCATCGTTTTTCATTCCAGCGGTATCGCATTGCGTTTTTCTTGCTTCTTCGTCCTAGCATTTCAGCATTTGTACCAATACCTCGATTTATACAGCAAAAAGACGCATCAGTGGTCGCGAGACCCATCCATTCATATCCTTTTGGTTTTATTTTTGCCAGTTCAGCGAGCGATTCAGCAAGCAAACAGCATATTTTCCGGCGTTCAAAGAGGGCATAGAAGCATTAGATCCGGGCGTTTTTTTGACTTGCATTTCCCCTGTTTCGTTTGTCTTTTGGGGGTATAGGGTGGGGAAGACTTGGGGAAATTGATATTGCATTATGGGTGTTGGAGGATTGGAAAAGGGAGGGAAAAGCATTGGAATGACGAAACGAACACTTCTGTATAACATTGGCTGCATTTGAATGGTGTTTTGGGTATTAGATCTCTTATTCTTTCTGGTATTTTTCCTGATTGGAGCAATTCAATATTCTTCGCGCAATATCTGTCTTATTTGCCTACGCAAAATCTGGTGGTCGTGTTAGTGAATTTGATATTGGTAGGTGGAGAGGGATATAGATGACTTACTTCTGAAAGACAACGCCAAGTACTTCCTCCACGTCCCCGGCAGTTCCTTTTCCTGTTATGCGGGATAGGCAGTCTGCAGCAGATCGCAGATGCTCTGCTGCGAGAACTATGTCGCATTCATTGTCCGAGGATATGGAGGCTTCGGATGTGAAGTCTCCGAGGTGAGAGGCGCAGGTGGAGAGAAGCTGCCTTTGTCGTTCCGTTACGCCGAGGAGGTCTTCGAGGTCAGGTGGAAGGTTTGTCATGTCCTTGAATAGAGCGACAAGTTGACTAGTAAACTGATCAATGCTGCCTGGATCTCGAGTCTTTGGCCTCGTCTGTGCGTCTCGGCAGGAGACCGAAATCAAAGGAATGGCGTTGCCCGAGAAATGAGCCGAAGCAGCAAGTCTAAAGCTAGAAAGCAGATCTGATAGAGTCTCTGAAGACACAGTATCGCACTTGTTTACTACAATAAGAGCCTGTTGAGCCTTGGCCGCTATCGAGAGCGTCTCGGCATCGTATCGAATTTCCCAGCCTTGTGGGGAAGACGACGACTCAATAGAAGCAAGGGCAACGATAACATCAGATTCGCTTGCCTTCGCTTTGGCCCGTCTGATACCCTCTTGTTCAATGGCGCCAATCCCAGGATTCGCCTCTTGCGCTGATGGTGTTGTCGAGGCCGTTCTCAATCCCGCCGTATCAGCGAAGGTGCACAGGTAACCCCGGATATCGAGGTTGACCTCCACAATATCTCTCGTAGTCCCTGCTTCCTGACTAACTATCGAGGCTTCCCGCCCGACGATCTGGTTGAGCAGTGAACTCTTGCCCGCGTTGGGGGGTCCAAGCAGCGAAATACGGATGCCTCTCTTCAACAATTCGCCGCGGTGACTAGCAGATACGTGAGAAGCGATAGAATCTAGCATAACATCGACCTGAGCTGTGACATTAGCTAAAAGCTCTGCGGGCGACTCGTCAAAATGCTGGTCCTCTGAGAAATCAATCAACGCTTCCATCTCGCCTCGCGCATACAATAGCTGCTGACGCCAGGTCTCATACGTGCGACCCAGGTTACCGGAATTGCCTCGCACAGCAGCACGCCGCTGCTGCTCGGTTTCTGCTGACAAGGTGTCGCTCAGTGCCTCTACTTGCGCCAAGTCCAGTCTGTTGTTCTGAAATGCCCTCCTTGTAAACTCGCCGGGTTCTGCATAACGAATTGTAGCGCTTGAAGCACATCGTGGAATAGCGGACAATACTGCCTTCACAGTGGCTGGTCCTCCATGTATGTGTAGTTCCAATACGTCTTCGCCTGTCACGGTGTTCGGCGCAGGGAAATATAGGACCAATGCGTCAGAGTCGAGGATGTTGGACACCGACGCGGAGATGAAGGGGTCGTACAGCGTTCTGAGGGTCGCATGTCGAGGTTTTGGGGGTGGCTTGGAGGGGCAGAGCGTTTTATATATCTGCAATAGCTGTCAGGCACTTCACTCGAGTTGACGTTAGGATTTCACGAATGTACCTTGAGACATGAAGGCCCTGAGATGCGAATAATGGCTATGCCAGCTCGGCCTGGGGCCGTGGAGAGCGCATATACAGTGTCAGGCTCGAATTCGAGAGTCGATTTGGCAGAATCATAGTAATAGGTCCGAGGTGATGGCAGACAGGCTGTTGTTGGTTGAAGGGCGGGCTTCTTGTGCCATTGTTGGGGCCAATTCAAGGCGGAAGACTTGCTGAATTCGCGGCAGACATGGCCTCTCCGAAGACATACATAGGGAGGATATAATATGGCTCTTGGTAAGCCATTCCGAATCATTTGCTCGAGTTGCGCTTCGGAATTCGATGCTCAAGACTTGAAAGTTTTCCCCATGATTTGCATTGTTTCGCGAAACACGTGACCAATGAAAACCAACTTCTGCGCGAAGCAACGACAATTTGTTTTGCAATAACCATGCCAAATGTTCAAGTCGTATACTTTATCAACACGAAATATGTAGCCTAGGCGGCGAAGATATTGCCACAATCTCAACTGAGTATGCTATGTATAACGGAGTTCTTTCTCTCATATCTATCTCCTCGACGAATACCCCAATGTATATCAATGGACTTTTTCTTTGACTGCAATACCTATATATCTCACAGAAATAGCCTCTCGTCCATTCTTCATTTATTGCTGTCATTGGTTCGGCGATAGGGAACTTGATGTCTAGTAAAACGACGCAGAAACCATTTCAAACAGAGATTCCAAGATACCATCTGCGGCATCAACAAGCCAGCAGCATACAAGATCCAAGAATGAGACTACACAAGGTCCTCTTGTGGCCGAGACCAAGGCGCACGGAGGCAAGAACGACCCAACTTCCAAGGACACCTAACTTGCAGGCTAAACATTGGGATCTCGCAGTTCTTGACAATGGGATACAGAAATCATACAGACTCCAAGGATTGGCTCCTTACCAAACGAGACTTTTCACTTCGCGTTTTAACCATGATTTCCAAAAACATATTTGCCTAACGTATGATTCATACCCCAATTCAGATCAGTATCCCCCCCCCCCCCCCCCGCAGCTCATGTGCTCCGTTAATATTACGCTCTAGGACACGCCAGCTACATTTCCTCGACGATTACTCTTGTTTTTGGCGTCTCCAGACACCGAAAAGGTAGCATTGACATCCATAACGGTGAGCAGTCTGAGAGAAAGTCTGAGAGAAAGCGGCTGTCACACTTCCACATAGCACATTTTTTTACGCCCACCAGTACCCGGCCATTGACTCCCGTAGTGTGTGGCCCGCTTCGTTGCTTCGTTCCTTCCCCCCTTTATTTCGTGATGAGTAAGCGACCCAAAGGCAAGCGACATTCACGACCAAGTAGGTTGTTACGTCCCCCGATTTCCCCTCAACAAAGTCATTGTTTGCTCTGTTTTACCCTCTGTTATTGTTCTCGCGTCCATTTGTGAATCTTCAATTCTCTTACTGATCGCCGAATGACTCAACGAGGTGCAGCGACTCTTTCCGCGTTTATTTATAGCCTCGAAGGTTCACCAAATGTATCAAATATACTACCCAAAACGCATCTCCAAGAGCTCTTTTATTTCATCGACCGCACATTTTTTAATTCCCGGAGGATCTACATCAAGACTCACTCCCACAAACCCCCGATGTCAGCACGATGGAGCAATTCGATACCATAATGTCCGATGATGAAGATGGCCTCTATCACCCACCATGGGTTGACAATCCAAGAGGATTCATCAACCTCAGAAGCAAAGAAGCTGAAGACTTCAACCTCCTTCTCGACTCTTTCCTCCCTCCATCAGTAATTGACTGGAACTGTGAAGAGGCTGGCTGGACCTTTCAGTTCAAGGACTTGGTCCTGATCGTGAATAGCTCTGCGATCGATCCAGTCCGAGTCTTGGCTACCACTGTAAGCACCCTCAAGCTCATTCAAGTCTAGGTCTTGTGATATTCTACCCCCCCTCACCCCTACCCATATATTCACTCTCAAACAGCATCCAAAGTAGTAGATACTGATATCCCGATTATGTAGTCGACTATGCACCGCGCGTATGTTGACCCTTTACGCCGTAGCCTACGTCGGATTCTGGAATGGCCCCTTGACAGTCGATTCGACATGATTGGCTTCGCCATGATTCTGCTTCGGCTCACAGAAGAGGTAGTCATGTTTACAAATGATTGGAAAGCCAAACGAAAGCTTCAAGAAAGTGTTTCCTTCAAGGCAGGCAAAAAGAGGGGTTGGAATGCTAAAGACGTTGGCGATTACAACATGCTCCTGGAGAACTCCAAAGGGCTTGACCTCGCGACCGTGGATGAATCTGGGAATGAATTACTGGGATCTTCCATTAGAGAAATCTGTGATGAGATCCCAGAAGAGTTTCGAATATTGCACGTCGAGCCCGTTTTTCGCGAGGATCTCGTTGCACGCTTTCGAGAGCGCCAGAAGAAGATGCGAGAGGAGCTGAATACACTGCCTTATGCCCAACTCCGTGAATGCGTAGATGGCAAGGTAATAAAGGTCGGATCATACCAGGACAACCGAAAAGATCTGGCGCAAGAAATTTGCAAGCCAAAAGTCTCTTTCCATGGAACCCAACGTCATCTGGTTTCTTCGATTGTGCGGCATGGCTTTATCAAGCCAGGGGGAAAAGCTGGGGACGAGGTGGTAGACATACGATGTGGCGCTTCCTTCGGAGTTGGAATCTATTCGTCGCCATTTTCAAAGTTTTCCCTCCTTTACGCCGACATGTCTGAAGGGTCCGAGCAGAAAACAAAAGTTGAGGATCTCCCAGGTTTGCGTCTGATCGTTTGCGCGGTTCTGATGGGCCGGGCTCTACAAGTTACTCGAGCAGAGACGCGGAGAACTACCCATCTTGCGGACCCAACAGCACACTCGCATGTCTCCCCAGATGGAAACGAATACATCGTATTCGATGCCTCACAGATCATTCCCTGTTATGCAATTCATCTCGATCTCGGCGCTGAAGAGGCGAAAAAGGCGCTCTTGCAAGCTTCAAACGATCCAAGTAAATGGAAGCCGACAAATATAGACGCCAGATTAGAGACTCAGGAACTGTTCCCCGCAGAAATTGAGGCTCTGAAGCAGGCTAAGAAGGCAGCGGCCTCTAAATGGTTTCCCTATGGTTTTGGGCCTGCGAAGGGAACTGCATTTGTGATTGAGGAGATAGGTGAATATTCTGATGACGAAGAGGATTACGGAGAGTACCAGGAGCAGAGGCAGGAAGTTGGGTTCGAGATTCAGGAGTCCCATGCGAGGGCTAGGTTAGGGGAGAGTTGGTTCGACGAGTATCAGAGGTCGAGGACGCTCCACAAAGAGTGGAAAGTAGCGAAAGACGATGAGAGTGACGATGATGATGATGAAGGGCTGGTGTTTGGGAATCTATTTGCATAGGGAGTTGACAGGTGTTTCTGAAGGATATAACCCCGGCGGCGATTTTATTACGAGAATCAATAAAGTTATCAACATTTTGAACTTTGAACAAAGTCACATAATAACTTTAAAGACGTGTTGCTGGTAAAAGTGCTTTGAAGACTCAAGTGAATGCTACAGACCATGAATGTGCTTAGCCCGGAGACTTTCCCTTCTAGACTGTGTGCCCATTATGCCACTTCCGCTGTCTATCCTTTTTCCATAAACGAGAGACAGCTTTCCATACACTCACCATCTCAATCATCGCCCTAAAATGAATAAAACGGAGGACTAAGCATGCTCAATCAAGATCAGTACCAATAAACCCACTCTGTTCTTTAAACTCAAACCAGACATCTATACACGAATCTTCTTTCTTCTGCTACGTATTGGATCCCACGGCTTGTATTAGACTATTAAATGAAGGATTAGGTTTAGGGTACTGTACAGGGAGATGTTAGGGTCTTAGGATGAGTGAGTGAGTGAGGTGGATGGGATGGGAAGGACCGTGGTGGTAGAAGCAGGTCCTTGTTTAGGAAGACATGGCATTTTGCGGGGGGAGTGCGTCTATGGCACTGGCACCCAGTAACTGGATAGAAGAAAAAGCAAGGCTGAATAGAATCCAATTTCCGTTCTTGGAGGAATATAGTCGCCGGGCTAGGCAGTGGCTTGTGGTTCGGTTTATATGCTGGATGTAAAGCTGGGTGCTGAGATGCGACGGTTATGTTATCCATGGAAGAGGTTGGCGTGGAGTAACGACTTACGAGGAAGATATACTGCATGTGGTACGCTGAGACTGAGGATTGGGTTCTCAGCCGGTGCAGGTGAAGATAGGTTGCATATAATGCGGTCAAGGATGTACAATGAGATGATTGAGGAAGAGGTTTCATAGATACCATTTGATGGCTATGGGAATTGAGTCTTTGATATGTCGGCAAGTGACATTTAGTTAGGTACCTAGGTAGCTAGCTAGCTTGTATGGGAAATGGCAAAGGCTGAACTTTCAGAACTTATAACATCAAGGTAGGAATAGGAAGAAAAACGTGTCGGGTCAAGCTCACACAGGGGATCAATAAAAAGCCTTGGATCCAGCATATGCTTCCCCATTATTAGCTCTATATGAAGGGCAAGAGCCTGCTCTTACAACCCATTTGCTCCACCCCAAACGCCAATAATGCCTCAGACCGACATGATGCGCATGCTAAAAGAACGCCCTAACCCCAAACGATGCACAATATCTACAGAAGCAGATCCAGAAAGCCCCAAAACCAGCGCCTCGAAACACTTCTTCACTAATAGCCGGGTTGCTTGCTCTAGTACCCAGCAAAATGCCTGCCAGCTTTTGGCCCCGAAGGTAGTCCTTGCTTTCCACCTGCCCTCCGTCCAGAATCTTGATTATTCATAGGAACGACTCCGTTGTCGCCGCCAACATATGGTGGACTGGATGCACCGCTTCTACCTTGTGAGCCGTGTGATGAAGAGTTATTCCAATAGCCTCCACTGGATACAGAGTCGGAGCTAACTTGTCGTCCCTGTCCCGCAGGTCGAGCGGCGGGCGAGGCTGATCGATTTGTTCTGAACTTGCTACTCAATCTACCTTGGGTTGAGTTCACCGGCGGAGGAGTGTTTGGATAGCTATAGGCGTTTTGGTAGCTATTGCCTTTTTGACTTGGTAATGGACGTGCGTTTACTGTAGCGGTGGGGGTCGCAGAGGCGTTTTGTCTCTGCGCGCCTATGGCTGGACGCTGTCTAAGGCTGGTGGGTTGTGGTGGTTGTGATGGTGCTTGAGGCCAGAGACTGCTCAATTGCCCACCCTGCCCCGGGGCCCCTTGCTGCTGCTTTGAAAGGCCCCCATATCCTGCACCGACGTTGGTCATTACCAACGCAGGTTGTTGAGGGGCAGGTGCTTTCGGATCGGGAGGAAGCCAGCCGGGATATGGTTGTCTCTTGTCGTCGTAGTAGTTTCGCAGAACTCGACAGATATGTGTGTCATCTTCCGTATCGCCATCGTTTTCAGTCGCTAGCAGAGTGTTCTTGACGGAGGCGAATCGCGAAGTAGTGCTGGTGAGGAGGGTAGAGAAACTCTGCATGTAACTCATCGTGGAGTCGGCGGACGCTCGCAGGAGGTGATTGTGCTGTCGCGTGAAGGGTTGGAAGGCTTGTGAGGTATTGGAATTCGCTGCTAATGAGTCGAGGTAGTTGCAGAGAAGGGAGGAGAGAGTGTTGTGGTTGCAATGTGTATGTGTAGTGCTTGTGGTGGTTGAAAGGAGTTTATGCGGTCAAGTAGTGGAAACATGTGCATGTTTCGCGGTCATGAGATGTTCCGACCCCGCCATGACATGACTACAAGCAAAGGAATGAATATAAACAGCTATGAGAACTTATGCACTTTGTTTACAGTGTTGATATTGTTCGTTCTAGTTTATACTACATTGCTCTTCTTCAACACTGTCACTGTTCATTCAAATTTGTCTATTATATAAGTCTTAGTATTGTGTCTAGCGAAACAAATTGCTACTCGAGTACCACCACATTTGTCTTGTACCCCAACGCCTTTTTTTCTTTTGAGAATCCCACTCCGATTTAGTAGATTCCGAGCACAATGCAATGATATCTATCCGTATCTCCGTCTCTCCATCTCTAAGCCGGTACCAATTGTCGTGCAGCAGCTTCGGTCTCTTCCTCGTACTCGATTTCCATTCTCGGGTACTTCTTGGGTTTCGCCTTGGAGACTGGGCCTTTCTTCCTCTTTCCACCCGCCGTAGGCTTCTTCACATCATCGCCATCGCTGCTTCCGCTCTCGCTATCCTCCTCACCCTCGCTATCACTGGCAGGTTCTTCGCTATCGCTTCCTAGCCAGTCCTCCAAATCTCCCAGATCCTCTTCATCCTCGCCCAAATCACTGACATACTCAACACCGCCGACACCTTCTTCGTCCTCGTATTGCTCTTCGTTTTCGTCCTCTAATTCTTCCTCGATCCCCTCATCCAAGTCCTCGTCTCTGGTACCTTCACCACCTCTCTCCAAGCCTTTCAGAACCTTCTTCCAGATGACTTCACTGACATTCAGCGGTTGATCACCATACGCCCCACTTCTTAAACGCTCAATCAGCTCTCTTTCGATAGCCCGTTCCACCTTCGCCGCAGACTCTGCTTTTCTCTCTCGAGTCTCTTCCCTCCTCCTGACCTTTGGCGCCAGCTTAGGTACAAGTTTCTCCCCTAACCTCTCATCCTCCCTAGCAATTCGTCTCATTCTGATCCCGACTTGTGTCAACCGCGTAAGTCTCTGCTTGCATTTGTGAATAAGAAACTTCGGCCAGTACTTCAACCGCTCATCCACTTGCTCCAGGGCCTTGGCATAGTTCTGCGACAGCTTTATCCGCTCCCATAACTTGGCAGGTGTATGTGCGCGCTCGATTGTCTTCATGTAGAGGTAAAGTGTCCCACTGTCGGGATGTGCGCGAACGGTAGCATAGCGGGAGTTTGCGAGAGGGCATGATTGTCTGTTGCAGAGACCGGTGACATTGTATTCATTGCGGCAGAAATTCTTCTCTTTCGTCGTCCTGTATACTGTTAGACTGTGCGGGGAATGTGTGCGCAGAGAACGAACTTCAGCTTGAACGAGCAAAACTGCTGGTTTATGACCTGCCAAACAATCTCGTCGGACGACATGGTAAGGGCAGCAGTGTGAATCAGATTGAAGGGATTCAACGTCGTCAGATCAGTGGTGTGGTGGTTGTTCCTACTTGTAGAGGGAATATTAATTTTCGCAGACTCCCAAGTTTTATTGGGGAACTTTTTTCTCTGGCAGAATGGCAAATCGAGTCTAGTCTTGCTCACGTGACTGAGCGCTCCCCTCACCGCCCCGCCTCGGCGAGTTTTTAATACCTGCACCTGCGAGTGCGAGTGCGAGTCTATCCGTCTCTTGTGCTAATAAAACATCAAACACAACACAACTACCTCTTACCTACGCATCCCGTTCATTGACATGACCTACACTACCTTACAAGACATCGTTCGCATTCATTCATAGAACGTAGGCTCATATAAGCTTAGTGGCCTCCAAAACGAATGTCTTGGAGTGGGCCCCTTTCGTGAGAGCAGCCCAACTGACCTTTTGGATTTCATATGTATACTCCTACGGAGAACATTCCCTTCCATTGCCATATCCATTTTATCAGCGCAACTGGGCATATTCGGCACTTTGGTTCATGTCGGATTCGCCGTCCTGTGCCTGAAGTCTCATCCGCAGCAAGGCTGTGTACCAAGGGCCAACCGCCAGAAGCCTAATGCACAATGCAGGGCCGGGCCGCTTGTGGGTACAAGGACGATTCTACATAAGTCAGTTGGCTCCGGTGTTATACTTGAAGTTCTCCAGTGAGATGTGGTGCCTTTAACTCCTCTTTCGACCTAGGGCTAGTCAGATCTGGTTGATATACATCCGCAAACTACACCCCTACGGCTCAACATATATCCTTCTGAAAACCACAATGCCATCCCTCATACCCTTTTCAAAATCCAACGAGCTCTACGGAAAGCTTTCAATATCTGGTTCAAGTCTTATAAGATCACAGTCTCCTGAGAAAAACACTCTACCTGGACATCCCCGAGTTACTCTCGACGATCCTCAACTCACCACATTCCTCCGAGGGGAGTTGACAACACCAGACCTCGATGCCTTCACCCCACATTTATGGAAGGTGGCTACACAGTCCAGCTCCCATATCACATCCCTCTCATCACAAAAAGTCCGTGGACGTGACATAATCACGAGCGAAGACCCATCCCTTCATCTGGTGCGGATCGATTCTCGCATCTACACCAAGCCAATTCCGAAATATCTACTCTCTCATTCTTTCTGGTCTTTCTATTTCACGTCGAAATATTCTCCTTTGCGGCATGAGGATAAGCTCTTGGTGGAAAACTGTGCACGGGGGTTCTTGCGAAGTTATGCGTACCTGATAAGACACAAATCCGACTTCGTTATCGCTCAAAAACATGGCCTCGTCTCTCAGAATATACGATTTTCTCAATTTATTCGGTTTATCTCATGCTTCGAGCAACTCCAAGACTCAGACGTATCACCAAGATACTCGTACGGAGAACTTCGTCTCAGCCGGTTGAATTTCTGGGCTCCAATCGCAATAGGGAAATTAGACTTCCACAAGAGCGTGTGGCAATACGGAGCCTTTTTCTCCCGCTTCTACGGGCCTCTATTGTTTTTCTTTGGGATATTCGCGATTATTTTGAATGCGATGCAGGTGGCGCTTGCCGCGCAGTCCATGGATCCGGCTCCAGGCGGCTCCTGGGGATATTTTGCCGATGTCTGTAAAAATTTCTCTCTCGTCACATTGTTTGTGGTTCTGTTTATTGTCTTTTATCTGTTCTCTAGTTTTGCTATTCGCGGACTTCGGGAAGTTTCGTTTGCTCTAAAAGCCCTGTATCGAAAGAGGCGCTGTGGCGGAGGTTGCGTAGTAAGTGAAAGCGGTTGAAACGTTTTGTTTGAAGAACTGTACAAGATGTCGGGAATAGACATAGAATTCGTAAATCAGTGACACCTTATTCGTGATTTCCTAAGCTCGAAACTCATTACGTTTCGGTAAGCGCTTTGGGGTGTTTGCCACAAGCCCGTCCGACCAGTACACAGATCAGGCCGTGCCGGGGGTCGTACCGTCTGATCAAAGCCTCAACGATCAACCGGATACCAACATTTTTTGCTGCAGGCATAGGCGTGCCCAGCACTGCCTCGCTCGCTGCCTGCTCGCTGCCTACTCGAAGCCTCTTCGAAACCTTCACGCAGTTATATTTTGTCCACTTATTCCCTCAGCTTATTCTCACTGCACTTCTAAATATGCTCTTGTTCAATGCAGGGTGTTTGGAACGATAAGCATTGCCTAATGTCGGAGCCCCAAGTGGGATTCGAAAAGTTTCCCAACCTAACTCAGGTCTGGCCAGTCAACGAGAGTCGTGATGATGCAGAAGTTGAGTGAGTTATAAGTCCATCAATTCGGCTTCTTGCTTTCTAATCGCGCATAGCATTGTTGCTGTCCATGGCCTTGGAGCAACGCCAAATACAACTTGGCTTAAAAATGGAAAATGCTGGCTGAAAGAGCCGGATATGTTGCCCAAAATGGTGCCGGAATCTAGAATCTGGACGTTTAACTATCATTCCAAGTGGTTAGGCCACTCACCGAAACAGAACCTCGAGTCACTAGGGGATGAACTACGTCAATTCATTGGGAAGAAACTTCTTACAGTTGAGGGGCGGAAGAGACCAATCGTCTTTGTTGCACACAGCTTTGGCGGCATCGTGGTAGCCCAGGCCTTGACTTTATCGTCGTCCGAGCATGGTGATGAATTCCTCAACTCGGTAAAGGGCATGGTATTCTTGGGCACTCCATTCCGCGGCAGTTACGCGGTCAATTACGCCAAAGTGCTCGCTTCTACAGCCAAAGCATTTGGCGTCCAGTCTTCGAAATCACTTCTAAATACCATAATTCCCGAGTCTAAGACTTTGCAGCAACTCATCCACACCTTCAGCACTATGGCAAGCGAACGACAGTTCAACATCTCATGCTTCTACGAAAAGCTTCCGACTTATGTCATTAAGCATCCTCTCGGCCCGTTGACATTTCTAGCGAAGAGGATCAAATTGGGAATAGTTGGGGAAGGCATGGCATGTCTGGATGGGCATAGAAAGCATGGTCTGGGCACATCACATACGCACATGAATGAATTCGAGAACTCAGAAGACGACAATTATATCTGTCTCTCAAATGAGATTAAGACCATTGTCAATGCACCACAGCGGCTCCCTCGTCGAGGTAAGTTGAAGGGCCAGAAGTGATATTCAGAATTCCCAAATTGCCTGCAAAGCATGCCTTGGCACGACCCCTGTTGTCTTCCATGGAGCTAATGCTAATTTTTGTCTTTCAAGATGCTATATTCTCTGTTCCATATTTGCAAAACGCAAACTTTGTAGGCCGCAAAGACATCCTCAGCAAAATTCGAAGCCGCATGACATTCCAGACAGGGCACCAAACAAGACTTGCCCTATGGGGCCTAGGCGGCATAGGGAAAACGCAGATCGCAACTCGCTATGCCTATTCCATTCGAGATTCCTACGGAAACGATGGCGTTTCCATTTTCTTTGTAAGAGCGGCAAACTTGGAACGCTTTACTGAGTCTTACATTGATTTTGCTATCAAGGCTGGCATAAAGCTTCCGGAAGATCCAGTTCATGATCGATTGCGGATCATTGCCGACTGGCTCCAGGACAAAATTAATGGTCGCTGGCTTATGATTCTCGATAATGCCGGTGATATTGATTTATTCCGGCCCGGTTCGGGATTGTCTCAATACATACCTCAGTGTGAACACGGATTGGTCTTGATCACTTCGAGATATATAAAGGTCTGTTCTGCTCTAGCAGACACCGGGTCAATTGTCCATATTGACAAGTTACCTTTGGAAGATTGTCGAGTATTGATCAAAATGCATCTTCCCAAGCAACCTCTTGACAGCTCGGTGGATGAGCTAATCGGCAAACTTGAGTATCACCCTCTCGCGTTGACTCAAGCGACAGCCTACATGCAGATTAACTTCGTTTCCACTAGAAGATACCTTCAATTGTATGACGAAAATGAAACTTCCTGGGTCAGGCTTCTTGGCGCTGATGATGATGCAGGGATTTGGGAGCAAGCTAGTCAAGAAACAGTCGCCACTACCTGGATTATGTCCTTCAAAAAGATCAAAGAGAAAAGCATCAAAACAGCTGCTTTTCTCTTGATCGTCAGGATATCCCAAGGTCCCTCTTGCCTGCATACGAAGTATCTTTTGAGTTCGACGAGGCCTTGGGAACACTACAAGGCTACGCAATGATCAGTTCAACCTCTACTGGAGACGCTTTCAATATGCATGGCTTGATCCAACTTGCAATGCGAAACTGGCTAAGGGTTAACGGGTCCACAAAGCTATGGATGGGGGAGGTTTTGAATGTCATTTCAACAAAATTCCCCAATACGAATGATTTGGAATCTTGGCCTACCATCAGAAGATATATCCCGCATGCCCTGTCGGTATTGTGTATGACACAACATACACCATTAACAAAAGACGCTATCTTTTCAGACGATGAACTTAAACTACCGGACGCTGAGTGGAAAAGAACCTTCCGCGGGGTCAAAGAAAGCGAAATCGACCTACACTTGCGCGTGGCACATTTCGCGTTCGAGCAAACAGATGGAGACGATTGGGAGACAGACGCGAAAGATCTTCAGTTGGAAGGGATGCATGAAGCAGAAGGTGCCCTCGGTCGTTCTGATGAGATGACACTTCGAGCAATGGGCGCCGTGGCTAGATCATACAGCAGGATGTCAATCAATCTAGTTGAAGCAGAAGAAATGCATATCGAAATAGTCCATGGCTATAGGGAACTTTATGGAGTAAACCACATCAAGTTTTGGAATAGCGTGTGGTTTCTTGGCGATTTCTACAGGAGGCATGGTCGAGTTGAAGATGCTGTCTATCTCTTTGAAAACTGTCTTGAGCGGACGAAAGATCTATGTGGGCCGGACAGCATCGAAACCATTCATCTCAAGAACGATCTTGGATCCGCGCACCAAACTGCAGGTAACTTTACTCAGGTTGCTGAGTTTTTTGAAGAGGTTGTGCAAGGATATCAGCTACATTATGGGGACAACAATACCTACACGATGCACGTTAAATACAATCTCTCGATGGCATACATGAGCCTTGGAAGGTGGAGGAAGGCCCATGGACTACGACTCGAGTTATATGAGGCAGCAAACAGAGTTTTTGGTCCCAAAGACGATCTCACGCTGCAATGTACGTGGGGGCTCGTCGAGACTTACCAGGCTGTTTGGGAGTGGGACGCAGCCAGAAATCTTTGCGACGAATTGTATTTGAAATCTAAGGAGGTATATGGCGAAGAAACCTGCCGGACAAAGGATTGTTTAAGGCTAGTAAAAGAGCTCCATTCCATAAACCTGACACCGTTGTGGAGACAGGTCATGGAATATGAAGCGGAAGTCAAGAAAGAGATGGGTGAAGACTGGGTAGGTGTACACCAGTTCAAGAAAAAGCCTATTCTTGAAGTAGCAGAACAAGAATAGCTTGAACGGATAGTGGCTTATATACCTCTCTACAGCCGTATCAAGGACTAAAACATACAGAGAGCTTCAACGTTAACATTCCAGCCTCACGTGATCGTCTTCCTCTAACAATCAATCACTCAAGCTTGCTTCGGCTCATCCTCCCCAAACGGCCAACCCTTCTCACTCCAACTCCCCTCACCCTTCTCCCACATCCCCACACTCTCAACCTCCTCCCTCCCTAACCTCAACGTACCCTTTCCCTCCCCATCTCCATCCCCCACTTCATAGATATGCGGGAATCCCCCCGCCCGCCCCTCCGTATCCCAACAGCCCCCTCTCTCATCCGCCTTCTTCCCAACCGCCATCTCCCACTTCACCCTCCTTTCCACTTTCGCGTAGGGCACGCGCAGGATATACACGTGTGGTGTAGCGGAAAAGAAGTTATTCAGCGTGCCGAGGATCTGGC
>QGMF01000145.1:0-57953 GCA_007821475.1 Lachnellula arida
CATCTCATATCACCTCACTAACCACCCCCTCCCCCTCCAGAGTCTCCCTCCTCGACTCCTCCCTCTTCACCACGCTCTCCAAAGGCACGCCCTCCTTCGCCCTCTCGCCCGGCTCGCTCGGCGAAAACATCACAACCTCGAACCTCGACCTCACGTCGCTGCCGCTCAACACGCTGCTGCATTTCGGGGACCACGACGGCCACGCCGTCGTCAGGATCACGGGGGTCCGCGAGCCGCGGAAGAGGGTCGCCGAGTGGCCGAAGGGGTTAAGGGAGAGGTGTCGGAAGAAGGTCGGTGTTATGGGGGTTGTGGAGAGGGATGGGTATGTGCAGCCTGGGTATGTGATTTTTGTGGAGAGGGGGAAGGGGGGGGTTCAGTTGGGGAGTGTGTGAGTATGTAAAGAGGGGAGTGGTTCTTGGGTGGGTGGATGAGTGGGTGGATTACCTACTTTGTTGTGAGGTCGGAATGGGTTTCTGGGGGGTGTATGGACCTGTGGTAGTTGTGTGGTGTTAGTAAACAGTTTAGCTTGTAATTCTGATTCGTGCCTCTTTTGGCAAATTTGAAGTACTCCATGTGAACCAAAATTTACCCCTCGTTTCCAAAATATGTAATTGACAAGTCGCCGTGCTATTTAAAGATTCAGCGGGCTGACATGGAGATTGTGTTGACCATTGCTATTAGTTTATGTTCCATACATGCGTGCAAGTACAAGTACAAGTACAAGCAAATATAGTAGAAGAGTTTCGAAAGAGTTTCAATCTCACGATTCCATGTCCACTAGGACAATGCGAGAACAGTTTGACTCATTTGGAAGTACGAAAGTCAATCAAAGGCGTAAGGTAAGTCATTGCAATCAAGCCACGTTATATTGCCCATAGAAGCGCTCCAGCTCCAAGCCATCCTGTGTCTGGTATTGTACTGTACACCTAAGCAACGCCCAGTAACTCCACCCAGCCCCTTTTTTTTCGCTTCCCATAAAATAAACAATTCCTTTCCATTAAACATGGAACATAGAAGCCAACGCCGTGGCCGCCTCTGCCTCCTCTAGAGGCTGCCCGTTCAGTGGCACGGGACTTTGCGAAACAGCATCCATTCTGGTAGGGGAATATGCCGCTTGAGCAGCCGCAGCTCGAATTTCATCTGCAGTCGGGAGTTTAGCCTCGACTGCTAGAACTCTTTGCCTTCGCTCATGGTAACTATGTTCGTGGTTGATGACTTGGTCCAGCAAGACCTCCTTCTCTGTCCATTCTTTCCGTCGTAGTTGCTCGTAAGCTTCGGCTTGCTCCTTCAGTGCTACGGTTTCTTCCTGTGCCCAATGTATTTGTCGGCGCAGTAACTGGAATAGCTGCACGGCGCCTCGTTCCTCTTCGTCTGGTGTAAAACCTAGCTCAGGAGGGTATGAAGAAGTCCATCCAACGAAGTGATGTGGGCTGCCGTTTGTAGTGCCGTTTGTACCTGGTGTAGGTGGTGCTTCTGCTGGGTCTTGGTCTTTCTTGACTAGAAGTTTTAGACGGGACTTGTTGTGTTGCGGATTTAGGTATTTGGGGACTGGGTCGGAGGGGCGGAGAGCTTCAGTTTCGTGGACAGTCCGCATGTGCTTCGCTAGGGCATCTGAACGAGTGAAGGCTCTATCACACTCTGTAGAAAATCAGTAGACGAAAACATACTGAGCTGCACGTTAACTTACCAGGTAATGCACAATAGAAGGGCTTCTCTCTCGTGTGGCTCCTCATATGCGCCTTCAACGCGTAGCCACTAGCATGCGGAAGGCTCTTCCTCGTACAACCGCCCCATTCACAGGTGTACTTCTTCTGCCTCGTCTCAATATGCTCATTATGGATATGGTCTACCAGCTTATCCATATCGCCCAAATCGCCTGCGTCGCAGCCATCCCAGGCGCAAACCGTCACTTGCTCATGTATATCGTCATCTGGCAGCGGGACTCCATGTATTGGGGACTGTGGGATTTCGCCATCGCTATCTGAGGAAATGGAACCCTCGACGGGGTGCGAGGCAGGAGTGCCCCTCAACGAGGCGTCTCCGAGTTTCTGGCGTTTTGCGGGAGGCATGAGTGCTTCGGCGAGTTGCTCATGTTCTTCTTCGCCTTCAAAGGCGTCTGAGGAGAGATCGGAAAGGGGAGACCCCACGGGAGATTCGTCTGCCATTGTGAACCGGCTTTGTATATTCAATATAATTCAATTCACTGATCTGGTTGTTTGTATAATCATGTACAATCAGGTTTAGGGCTGTCAAGCTGGCTTTCGCGAGCTACGAAGGTATCGCGATGTGCACGGGCCTCTTTCACGGGTATAAATTTCACTCGAAAATAATTTTCACTACTGCGATAAGTCTTGCTCATCACCACCAACAACATGCGTTTCAATGTCCCATGATGGCTGCTAATTATCTCATGTATTATCCTTCGCTTTACATCTACTATGTCCCTCAATTGTGTTCACAATAACGCAATTGGGGGACTACAAGCATCATCGTATGTACCCCAATTCCATCCCACCAACCTTTCCATTCCCGTGCTATGATGATTACCAAGAGAGTTCTGCAATTCGGATGGCTTCGGCCGAGGTCGACTTCTCATCACGTTACACATTCGCTGAGCACTGTTTCAATTTCTCCCCAAATGCTTGCAGACTATTCAAGAGCCTAGCTAACGTCTCAGCCCTCAATGTGTGCAGCGCAGCCCCAGGACTTCACCACCGGCCACCATGAACCGTAAAGTTTTTCAAGATCGAATCAATAGCCTCCGAATCGCTGCCAGTCAGGCCGACATCCTTTGCATTCTCACGAATCCGCTCGGGCGTCGTGGCACCGGGAATAGGAATAATCTCTGGGTTGCCGTTCTTCTTGGACAAGTGTCGCACCCAACTGATTGCAAGTTGTGCTGGCGTACAGCCTTTCTTGGACGCTATATCTTGCAACTTTCGGACTAGTTCCAAGTTCTTTTCAAAGTTCCCAGGTTGGCATCGAGGGGATCTACCTAAGTAAGAGCCCTGGTGAATGTCCTCGAGCTTCTGGACCTCTCCGGTCAACATACCACGGCCAATCGGTGAGTACCTTTCTATTGTCAGTCCGGTAATAGAAGAGGTGGCAATGTACGTACGCAACCACAAGAATGTCGTGCTCTGCGCATACAGCCGCAACACCGTTATTTAGAATATCCAAACTCCACAATGAAAGCTCAACCTCAACAGCTACAACCTTCGTGACCTTGGCAGCCCTTTGGATTGTAGCAGCAGAGACTTCAGATAGGGCAATACCCCCAATTTTCCCTGCCTTCACATATTCCTCCAGTGCTCTCAGCGTAGTCTCAAGAGGCGTACTCCTGTCCAGTCTCGCAGGCTCAAAGATATCAATGCTCTTCTTGCCGTCTAGAAGCTTCAAGCAATTCTCCACGGAACGCTTGATATTCTCAGGAGAGCCATCAGGGCCCCCATACCTCAGAGCCCCTTTGACAGAAAGTACAACTTTAGAGGCGTCTTCAGGGTACTGGGTGAAGTACTTGTTAAGTAGGTGAAGTGAGTTGTACTCGGGAGTGCCGTAGAATTCACCCGCCTAGATAGATATAGATGAGCATCTGATAGAGGATAATTATATGAGTAGAAGAACTGGGGCATATGACCAGAGACTTGCATTCCAAAAGATGTTTCCGACTTCTATGGAAGCTTTCATGGCTCTGATTGACTCCTTAATGGGTTGGGGGTTTGGGCGCCATGTGAGGCCTTTGATAGAGCATCAGCACCCAGGAAGACAACGTTGTGTGTGACCTGAGAAGCTCACCCATGAGGCCGTAGCCTGTAGAACCAAGGACTTTTCCCAAGAGTTGAGGCATATCGATTAGTCTTGTTTGTAAACTTAGGATCGATATTTTTTCAAAGGTGAATAGGTTTTAGGAAATAATACCCAAAACTTCACTGGGAAGCCAACCTTTCTTTCTCTTCTTATCCCCATGGGATTAAGAGTTCACACTCGGAGTTACTGTAAGACGTTACAGTAAGATAGAGAGGAATGCGCCCCATCCTCACTTGGAAAGTCGGGTACTTTTGCATCCTTGCGTTCCTGAAGGAGTTTTCGACGGCGATCCAACTGCCGTGCATTATCAGCAAACCACGAGTAGCCTACCATACGGAGATGCATGTTTTGGGTACATAGTTACTTTTCTGCTTAGCATGGGTTGTTTCGGTCATCTATTCTCCCTTTTGAGTTCAAAAGCCGCCGGGTGTGTGAACTTGTGAAGTCAATGAGAGCCAATCTGAGGTGTTTGGGCTCGGGAGGAAATTTTGCGTTAGAGTTCAAATCACAAGTGGTGAAACCAGACTGCAGTATGTATTAACTTCTCCCTTGCAGTGTGTAGTTGAAAAAGAAGGCTCTTGCATTTCTTTGAGGTATACGCAGGCTCGAGATAAAGCTCATTGATCGGGTCCTTTCCTAGTCTTTGCCTATCCAGTCTTCCCTTACGCTTAGAGCATCCTTCGGATTTGATTCCCAAAGCTCTCATGTTATGATCCTTTCTTCATTCGTGTCTCCTTTGACGTTGTGAAGCATGAGACACGCCAACTTCAACCAAATCCGTGTATACAATTCACGCCTTTCATTCATCGTATTGCCAATGCTAAGGTGCATTTTCCCAGCCTTCCAATCAAACCTGGCGAAATACCCAAAATAGCACATAATGACTTGAATTCAGCCCGGCATCCCTTCTTTTGCAGACGAATTTCTCGCCATGGCCTTCGCATCTTCGGGATATGCTTTCTCGTCCATGGAAGCTTTTCAACTCTGGACAGTCTTTGTCATGAGACAGTGTTGCGTTCTGAAGATGTTCAAAAAGCACAATATCTCCTAGTTTCACATCACAGAAACGGGTAAATTCCCTTTAGAGACGAGTAGACCAGCAATCAAAGGAAAACATTCCTTAATTTTATACTATCTTACAAGTATCTCACCATATCTTCTCACATATCCCCTTGGTTTATCGTTCATATAGCTTTGCCCATCTGCTTCTTCTTCGCCGACGCACTCTCCTTGTTCCCAAAAGGAAAGCCACTCGTCCTCTTATCCGCACCCGTCTTCCTACTAATCCTCCCCCCACTACTAGCAAACAAAACACACCACAACCCTACACTAGCCAGTGCTGCATAGGCAATGGCACCGAGGGCGAAGGAAGATTGACCGGAAGTGTTGTACCGTGCGTACAAGAAGAAGGCAGAGGCGCTGTGGTAGAGAAGGGAGATTGTCAGGGTCGGGACAGCATAGGGTGCTTTTGGGTCAGCTTCCGAGGTTGTTACTCCTGCAGAGGTTGCTACGAGGGTTGTTAGTAGAGGGATAGAAGAGAGGGGGTAGATTAACGAACTGTCGGAGAATGAAGAGGTCAATGGGACGGACCCAGTGAGGAGAATGATCATTATTCCTAGCGTGAATAGCGTCATTCCGAGGGAGCGGGAGAAGTATTCTTCAAGTACTGCAATTGATGTCAGGGTTTGATGGCAATTGGATGGGATGGCATGGAGGCCAACTAACCTGTTGGTTCACGGACATCGGGGGAGAGGAGAGTGATGATGATTGTTGGAGTTATGATAAGAGGGGCGGCTTGAAGGGTCAACCACCCAGCTGTTCCGTATGTGTATGCGTAGTAGACCTGAGATGGATGTCAGTATGTTACCGATGCTAGGATTTCATGCTGATGACATACATCCATCTTGAAGAAAGTCTTGTTTGTTGCAGCACTCGTTTGTTCTGAAAGTCCGAGTAAATGTTGGGGAAAGAAGAGAGAGTACAGGGCAAGCTCCCTTCTCCCTGTGGATATAAATAAGCCTTCAGGTACCACTAGAAAAGGCAAGGCAAGGTTTACATCCGACACAACCCCCCCGACGTCATCAAGGTATCCTTGCATTCTTACCAGTAAAAGTAGCGCGGGGCGGGGTGTACGGAGCACGGAGGTACGCTTCCTGCAAGGAGGATCCCTGCACCTTTTATTTTACTGCAGCCTTTCTGGGCAGCGCAATCGGAAGTGGCTGATTAGATATCAAGAGAGGCGGGGCTCCAACTCTTTTTTCCTTACAAGTACATACAAACATCTTCGCAACATCTTTTACTTTACATCATAAAACTGTGCCATATATATCCGGCCCATTTGAACAGAATAATTCAAAGGAAAAGAACAAACCCAATCTTTGCAGAAAGCGGCGCGTCGCGTCGCCACCAAATAACACCATGTCCGCCATCCTCTCTGCAGATGATCTCAACGACTTCATCTCACCAGGAGTAGCATGTATCAAGCCTGTTGAAACCCTCCCGGCCGCAAAAGCTGCTCCAAAGTCAGATGTGAGTCCCCCGTTCGCCTTTGAAAAATTCCCAAAGTAATAAAATCCAGGACCCCTACGAAGTATCCTTCAACACCGAGCCCTTACCCGCCTCCGACCTCCCTCCCGCCCAAATATCCCTCACCGACTGCCTCGCCTGCTCCGGCTGTGTGACATCAGCAGAAGCAGTGCTTGTGTCTATGCAATCACATGCCGAAGTTCTGCAGGAACTAGATTCAGGACCCTCGCTGCGTTTGCGTGGCAATACCGCTGGGTTCGGGATAGGAATCGAGAATCTAGAGAGCGGCGGACGAATATATGTAGCAAGTGTAAGCCCGCAATCGAGGGCTAGTATCGCAGCTACGTATAAAGTTACTGAGCAAGAGGCGGGGAACATGATTGAGCAGTTATTGAGCGGGCCGAAGGGAATCAAAAACCGGGCTGTGTATAGGAATGGGTTTCAATGGGTGGTAGATACCAATGTGGCGCGCGAGGCATGTTTAGTGCTCGGTGCAGACGAAGTTATGAATTCTCTGCTTGAGGGGAAGGGAACTGAGAATGGGGTTGCCATGAATCAGCCGAAGAAACCCATACTTACCTCGTCTTGTCCAGGGTGGATCTGCTATGCTGAAAAGACGCATCCGCATGTACTGCCGCATCTGTCACGGTTGAAATCACCACAGGCACTTATGGGCACTTTGTTAAAGACGACACTGAGTAGAAAGCTTGGCATTTCGCCAGACAGGATCTGGCATGTGGCGATTATGCCATGTTTTGATAAAAAACTGGAGGCTAGTCGGGAAGAACTAACAGACGCTGTTTGGGAAGGTACTGGGACTCGGGGAGTCAGAGATGTGGATTGTGTGATTACCAGCAAGGAACTTCTAATGCTCGCCGATTCGAGACGAGTCGACTTTGCTAAGCTCCCTCGAACACCCGTCTCACGAATACCTTTCCCAGAACCAAGACTGGATTCGTTCTTGTTCCCAGCTCGACGGCGGAAGAACAACACTCCAGCAGCTGGACCTTCTGGAGGCAACCTCTACTATATCCTCCAATATTTCGCATCTCAGTGCGAAGGCGCTTCTGTCCAAACAGCACGCGGAAGAAACGCCGATGTATTAGAATACACAGTCACCTCAGCAGCAGGAGAGACTCTCATGAAAGCGGCACGATACTATGGATTCCGAAATATTCAGAATCTAGTCCGGCGGTTGAAGCCAGCTAAACCGTCCCGTATGCCTGGTGGAAAACCATTTGGGAGTGCTAGAAAGCCTGGAGGCAAGCCAAGTGGGCCAGATTATTCATACGTGGAAGTCATGGCCTGTCCAGGAGGGTGCACGAATGGTGGAGGGCAGATAAAAGTTGACGACCCAGTAATAACCGGTCGTGAAGCTTCGGATGTGAAACCAGGACCTCAGGAGCAGAAAGTGTGGCTTGCTCAGGTGGATGAGGCATACTTCTCCGGAGAGGATAGTATTGAAGAGGACACCATCATGGAAGACCATAACGATATGGTAGAGGGAATTTCCCCGTCGTATATTAAAGATACCCTGTCGCATTGGGCGACCACCACAGGTATAGATTTGGAGCGGTTGGCGTACACGACTTATCGCGAGATAGTCAGCGACGTAGGGAAGAGCGCTGGAGATCCCGAGCGTGTAATAGAGATCGCTGGAAAGATCGGGGGAGGTTGGTAAACCGGTAGTCCTTCATAGAAAGAAAAAAAATATCAAGTCTTCTTCCCACCCCTTTTCGCAAAGCCCTTTCCACTCCCATCGGGTCCCTTCGGGGTGCGAATAATCTGATCGTCGTCCCTAGGTGTAGAAGACCGGGAAGAGGCCTCCCCATTGCGTTTCTGAATGTTGACTCCCCCTGACTTTGGCGTGTAATTCGGATCGAATAATTCCTTTGGCCCTCCCTGACTATTTGGCCTTCTGTTCTCCGCGCCACCTCCCCGACCGCGACCTTTCCCTCTACCTCCTTCTGGTGGAGTAGTAGTTCCCGGACTCGAAGTCCCCGACGGGCTTCCTAGAATCCTAGCCCTAGCCTCATCATACCTCCTCTGCTTCTCCTCCCGTTCCCTTTGCGCCTTGATCCTCAATTCCTCCGCAGTAGGTTTATCCTTCCTCTCCTCTTCCTCATCATCCTCATCCTCAACCGTCAATTTCGCCAGTCCTGTAACCGGATCCAGTCTCTGCACTACTTTCGGGGCGGGCTTTCGCGACAAGACTTTGAGCTGAGGTTTGAATTCGGTGCGGAGGGGCACTTTGTCCTCCTTGGCGGCGAGGAAGTGGAAGGTTTCGGGCTCTTCGCTATATTTTACAATATTGAAATTAGTATTTATGTAGTGTAATTAGAATCTAGTTGTGTACATACGCAGAATCCCAAATCTTCTTATTTGTCTCCGCGTGTCTGGCCAAGCGCTCCGCCTTCGATACTTTGATGGTCTCTTCCTGCGCTTCCACTGCTGCAGTTTCGTCTGCTTTGTCGGCTATAGCTTCCCAGTCGTCATCCCAGGCATCTGGAACTGCTGCTTTTTTACTCATTTTATGTCGTGTGGTGTGTTTGGATTTTGCGGTGTAGGAGGGGAGGGAAGGGATGGGGTCGCTGAGTGAAGCGGCGTGTCGGTGAATGTGAGGCAGGAGCTTGCTAGATCAGGGCAGCTTGGACTTGAACTCGAGTACAAGTACTGCATAGGTAGGTACAGACATCCAACTACAAATTACCGCAACCTGTCAAGACCTCGGTGAATATCAAAAGACTCAAGTAAAATGTCTTGTAAGCTTCCCCTTCCCTTCCCCTTCCCTTCCCCTTCCCTTCCCCTCCAAAACCTGCATCTAACAACCTCAGCATTCAATACCCAAAAGTCCGCCCTCCCAAACCTCTCACCCACCAACTCCCAACAAAACCCAGAATTCTCCGACGAAGCCATGGCCGATGCACCCGACTCCCCCGTCCAGACTTCCTCCCAGCAATTCCACTCCCCTCAGCATTCGCAGGGAAGTAGAGCAAACGGGGCAGAGAAGAGCGGTGCTCCGGGCTCGACTTGGAATACCAAGAAGTTCAACGAGGAGTACGATCGTGCTATGATGGGGATTCTTGACAAGGATTGGGATCATAGTGAGTTTTCTCTATCCTGACGAGGTGTGAAACGGGTCAAGAGAAATGGAGCAGGGCTGACTTTAGGTCTTTGTAGCCAAGTACGGTGATGTTCTGATGAGCTGAGCCTTGATGAGCGGGGCGTTTTGACTTGAACTGGCAAATGGAGTTTATTGGGAATGTGAAGGGCATTCGGGGGGAGTTTGGGTTCGTACTGGAAGCAAACATGGGAGTGCTTTGCCATTTGCTACTGCTGCCTGGACCATACATTACGACGGCATTATCCACGAGCGAGCATCATGATGAATGAATGAACTACAGCACACGATCTACCACAGATTAGACACGATTCGGAAGAGTGTCCAAAGGCGTTCCAGTGGTGATTTAGGATTGTTAGAGATTTGCCTCTTCTACTCCAGTCGTCCTTTGCTTTACTCTTTACTTCAATTGATATTTGATGTCAATGGCTCTTTTCCGGCTGAAGTCAGTTTCGGACTGAATTGACGACCTGGTCCCGAGAACCAGATATCAATGTCCCCAAAGTGCATCATCATTCTGGACGATCCCTGGGAAGTTCCAGGCACCCTTGAGAGTCTCGGAGATATCTAAAAGGTAACTGATTGATCTCAAAAATGGCTTTCAGCCTCCTGGGGGTATCACATTTCCAAACGTGTAGGCAGTTTCCTCCACTGTCTTTGAGATTTCCTATACCAGTAGATATGCTTCTACGAGCTCGCTTTCCAAAAAGCTCCGATCGAATCTCAAGCGGGTATCAAAACCATGAAAACAGTACTCTTATTCTTCAAACCCACAATGCCTCATTCTGGCCGTCAAAGTCGCCTAGTACTCGGTCCCTGTGCATGCTCAAAGTCGTGCAGTAAGGTCCTCCTTTCATTTCATTTTCATGCACAATATAGTCATAAGCAAAAGTATATTGTATAGCCCCTATGTCGAAGCCACTAGTGCAATGGCTAAGTCACAATATATTTCCAGTGCCTAAACAGCCTCGCCTGCTCGTTCTTTCCAATTCCCACTCTTTTAATATTCGATATGTGTATCCAAATACGTTTCGCCCACCTCCAAACTTTCTTAACCTATCCATCTACAGCTTATCCCTCTATCTTCTCAGCCTCTACCTCACCGCCCTAACCGACACATTTGCAGCTTCTCTGATCCAGCACTTGGCTGGCGAAAGCCCATCCCCTCTCGCTCTCCCTTTCCAGTCCCAGGCTTGATCCACTAGGTATATTTAACGCGGAGAGCGCAAAGACGCCAATGCATGTTAAGGTAATCGGCGGTCGCCCTTGAATACGGAGTTTGAAAAGGGCGCGTAGAGGAATCGGCCAGGTATACTGGGCCTTGCGCGTTAGCTTACGCAGAATATGTATCTGAGGGTGGTGAAGGTTTGCTGGTTACGATGCAAGGGGGAAGTTAACGGAATTACCTATGCTGAGTAGTGAGGAAGATAGCCAAAAGCCGTGGCATTGCCAGTAAACCGATAGACGAAGCACTCCCAGGAAGTGTCTGAAGGCCTTATTCGAAATTACGCTCTAGGAGATTCTATAGAGTTGCAGATCGTCACTTGCGTTTCAAACCGCACATACGCCAGTTATTAATAGGCTGTACTCAGGCGGCGAGGAAAGATCAAGTGCCACCATCTAGGAAACATTCTCATCCAAAGCCCATATAAATTGTCCTATATGGAAAACCCTCAATGGGAGTTTTTTTGGGGGGGGGGGGTGGGGGGGTTCTATACTCGTGTTGTTATTGCTTCCATGTTACATCAACCATCGTTCAAAGCAATCTGAGCCCCTGCCTTTTCAGGGAAATTCCTCGACACTTGAAGCAAACATGCAGGGGGGCGGGTATCTTCGCGCTGAAGCTGAAATAACGGTCTTGGTCTTTTTCGTAGACAATTTCGAGGACGAGGTCATCTGGAATTGCCTATTGGCGGAGTTTGCAGTGCAATTCAGGAGTCACCTTTGGAGGGAAGGGTATGAAGGTGGTACATATCGCTTCATTTCTGCTGTTGGTTGAGCGGCTGGACTTGGTATCGGATATGTTGGTCATGGCGGGAGGAGATTGAAAGGCTGAAATAGGCAATCGTTGTTCCGATATTCTCGTAGGAGATGAAGAAAGTTGAGAGGGGGCCTATGTGCTTCTCAAACCTTGACGTTAAAGCCCTATTGCTTCTTTTGTTGGAGAACGTTATCCACAGTCGAGGAAGGTAGTTCTCCCGACTTCGGTCTTCATAGATCAGGTTTACTGGATTATTCTCCTACATCTTCGAATTAAAGGGCAAGTCTCACGTATGCTACATTTTTACTGTAAAGATTGATTTGAACGGCGAGCCCTCGAAATGTTCGATTGGTATTAGCGGAAACCGCAGGTCTATAATAGTGAGGGTGAATACACACACACTACATATTGAGCCAATCTATCCTCGAGTACTCGCTATAAAGTGATGCTAACTTGGAGACACTGCAGATGAGAAAGGCAGGTACCAAGCGCTCTATTTATACCAAAAATATGACCTAAGTAGGGGCACAAGCGCATGAAAAATGGTCCATTGCCCTGGAGTTACGAGAGGAAGGAGCGAGTGTGGTGTCACGACTTTTAATAGTAAACGGTACAAGGGAAAAGAGAATTGAGCCACTAGCCGGGTTATTTATTTGTTGGGGTTTTAGAGTGCAGCTTTGCGGAGGAGGGATGATAACGCGAGCGGGCTATAAGAAGATGAAGTTAAGTTATATATTGATATTTCTGAGTGGAATTCTTTTCGGTAAAGCACCATTTTGCTCCATTGAATGCATCCCATAACCAGGCAAAATCGCTTCCGCATGTTTTTAGTCATTCCACGATACACCGCCGCTGAAAATCCCGTTATCTCATTCTGGACATGACAACCTTGACGGTGCCGTCAACTACAGGTCGATCCTCAATGGAGATCTCACCAATGCCAGTAGAATCACCGCTACCATCTGCGAGCCACCTTGTGAGAAGGTCATTACTCTCCTTGGGCTTGACGTCTTCTCCACGGGTGCCGACAGTGATATGAGCAACCGTATTAACACAATCCCAGCCAGAGTCGACGATTCGCGCTACAATGGCCATAATTCGGTCATCCCAAACAATCTTCTCCAGCATGACCTGGCAATCACCTAGCTTGTTATCCCAGCCATCGAGTAGCGTATTCATGTCACTATACTTCTGCCAAACATCTGGGTGAGACTTGGAAGACGCACGGTGGATGAGTGTGACGTGGAACTCGGGCTGGACACGACGGGTTTCTTGAAGTTGTCGAAAGAATTTACCCTTATTGGTCGAGATGGAGGCAAAGGCTTTCTCAAGGGCATCGAGGATAGCCTTCCTTGGTAATGTAACGGAGACATATTCCATTGGACGGGGCTTCTTGGCCACCTTTGGCTGTTGCTTCTCGCGGGGACTTGCCTGCTGTCCTTTCTTATTTGGCGGCTTGAAGCCACCCTTGGGACCAACCTCATGTCGAATATCTGGCTTGTAATCGCTCATGGCTATATTGATAGCTTCGTCGAGATCCTCGCTTGTTGGCATATCTTCGAAGAACAGCTTGGGGTAGGTGGTATGGAGTTGGCTGATCAGAGTTTCCAGGTTTTTCCGCGAGCTCAAGGTTGGATCGAGGTCGATGACAGTATCAAACCCGTCATCGGGCGCCGCATAAGGATTTAGTGCCTCGAAACGTTGGATGAATCCTTCCATAATTCCAATAACTTTGTTTGGGTCTGCAGCTGCTTGGATGGTTTGATGGTTGTCACCACGAGTAAGAACTCTACGTTGGGTAACCTCCCGGATCTCCGCAAGAGTCTCTGGGGTATGCACGAAGTTCAGAGCAACAAGTCGTACGTGAAGATGTGCCATGTGAACATCGTCAAGCAGTTGCTTTCTCTCGTGTCTTTGAGCATTGTTCCGATCGGCAAAGACGACAGGGAGTTCCTCCAACTGGCCAAGAATCTCTTTGGTAAACCGGGGTGGACGGCCCTTGCCCTGGATATTGTCATTCTGGACGTGACCCCAACCAAAGAGATGCGAGAGTGCGAGCGCAATGGTTGTCTTTCCACACCCCAAAGTGGCAATCGGGACCAATATGACACCCTTGGAAATGTCCTCAGCAGCCCCTCCAGTCGTAGCATATTCCTGTCGGATGATGTCGGAGCCCTTTAGATTTTTCTCCTTTAAGAAGTCGTCCCGTAACTGAATGATGCCGTGATTTTGTTGGTACTCTTTAGCCATCTTAGAGTTCTCAGCAAGCTTCCTACGAGCAAAAAGTAAGTACTCCTCGGTGATTTGAACGTGCTTCCTAAATCGAGGTGGCTTTCCAGAGATGAGGGCCTTCGTACACTCACGCCATTGACGATACATTAAATATGGCTCTTCAAACTTGTACTTGAAAAACCAGTCTATGTAACGATCGGATTTAGTAGCGCGTGTTTTGCATCGAATAACGAACCCCTCAACATCTCGGCGGTTGTAATGACCAGTCTCTGCCACTCCATCTAGGAACTTCTTCATTTCCTGGACATCGTCGATAACAAGGAAGTCAGTCTTTCGAAAGCCCCACTCATCAGCAAAGGCTTGGACTTGAGGACCTGGATATGTCATGAACTCGGGGATGTTGATGTTGATGCCGTGAAGATAAAGTCCGGCGACATCCTTGCCATAGGCCAAGATGTGCTCTTCAAAGTCATCATCACAGAGCTCAGCTACGGCTGTAGCATTTCTCTTCCGCAGCTCTCTCGCCAGCTCTTTTCGCGTCTTGCCAAGAGAGGCAAGCTGCTTGTCGACCCATTGATCGGCAGCTTTTGCATGACTGAGAGGAGAGTCGCTCCTTGCACCGGTAGAGTGCTTGCTGCACACCAGAAGAGTACCATCATGCATTCCACTGAGGAATACAATGCAGCCATTCTCTTTTAAACTCAGCTCATAGGGGCCTTTGGTGTTGTTTTCGATATTTCTCCAATGCGTTTCGTTGACTTCCCCAGTATTGAAGAATTTGTCATAACCCCGCACGGAAATCTCTGCCTGACCCTTCTCGTTCTTCCCCGTAAACAGACCACGGGCGTATGTAGGGAGATCAGTACGCTTGTAGTCCCAATCTTGAAATCGCCATGAGTGGACAGCGAGGTTTGCTGGCGAGCCATCAACATTGAATTCCGTCTTCTTGCAGGAAAATGTCTTTTTGCTTTTGGGGACCCCTTTCTTTGCGTTGTCTTCGAGGTTACGAAGCAGAGTTTGCACTTCTTGAATATCCTGAGCGGCGTAAGGAACGTTCGTAGCCGCCATGGTGGCGGTTCGACGGAAGCTGAGAGGGACAGTTGGTTGAGGGATAGTAGCTGTAGAGATGCGAAGATAGGTGGTACAGAAGGTCTCCAGCGATGAGAGGAGATGTTTTGTAGGGTGGTGTTTGAGAGCAAACATCCAAACGAGTCTCGGGCGAAGCAGCCCTTTTATAGTCGAGTCGAGCGTCAAAGGAATGGAAGGTAGGACCTGAACAGCTTGTTCACGTCACGTGGTGGGTAGTATAGGTAACCTGCTCCTGCCTTACCTTAGGTATGACTTGTTCTCCGGAAACTAGTCTGACAGTGTGAGTCAGACCTTGTAATAGACCGACCAGTCTTTCTCGAGTTGAACGAAGAATTGTACAAGTATTGTTGAGAATGACAAGGATACTGTAAGGGGAAAGGGAAAAGAGAAGCGAACGAGGTTGTTGTGTTGTGGCGCAGGCGTGACTCTTTTCGGCAAACTTTCAAAAGAAGCCTTGCGCTTAGAAAACTCAGCCTTGCGGGTTTTACATGTACAGTATGCAAACAACACAATGCAGGCTTGATACATAACTGGCTTGTATACTAACTACCCTCCTCCCTAATTATCAGGTGAAGACCTGATTTTTGGGGAGGTCTGCCAAACTGCATCTGGCTGGCAATGGCAACTCCTCAATCCAATCCATTCCTCCTGGCCGCCGACAATCCCTCGCAGCTTCTCACTCTGTTGCGAAATGACCCCGCCAATGCCGCCATCGCATCCTCTCAAGACGAGCATGGGTACTCGCTCATGCATGCAGCAGCTTCATACAATCACTTGGAACTGCTTCGAGCCCTCGTAAATGACTTCCATGTCGACGTCGACCTAAAGGATGAGGACGGAGACACAGCCTTGTTCGTGGCAGAGACTGCGGACTGTGCGAAGGTCTTGGTGGAGGAGCTGCATGCGAGTATCACGATAAGGGGAAGTGAGGGGCAGACGCCAAGGGAGAAGATCGCCGAAGAAGGGGATTTTCCAGAGGTCGCAGTGTATTTGCGGATGAGGGAGCTGGAAGCTGGAATGACAGAGGTGAACGGTGTCCAAGAACCTACAACGAACGGCGCATACCCCCCTCCATTGCCAGAAGGGGTGCAGGTTAATCTTGGGGCAATGGCTCCGGAAGAGGCTGGAGAAGTTGCGGATCCCGAGTTTCGACGAAGGATAGAGGAGTTGGCATCACGAGAAGATTTTCAAGGGGAGGAGGGGCAAAGGGAGTTGAGAGTTCTTATCGAAGAAGCACTGCGGGGCCAAGTGGGCGAAGACAGAAACGTGCGAAGCCGAACTGAATAATGGAAACGTCAATTTTCTACAAAACTTCCCAAAGAATGTACTCCTTCGGAGCATTGGGAAGCCTCAGTATAGTACAGTTCTTGCTCTCGCCCGATATTCCCTCACCAAAACCTCCAACACAATATGCAAACCACGCTTCCCGAGGAGCAGCAAGTAGCACTTGCACAAACGCTTTATGTGCCCATGTAGGAGCTAGGAAACCTTGCCATGTTAATTTAACGAGCTTGGTGTTTGTTTGGGAATCTCCTGGCGGGGCATATCGGGAGAGGAATGGATCTATTTTGTCGTCTGGACTAATTCGAGGACTTTCAAGTAGAACTAGGGCCAGCCATTCTTGTAGCTCGACGGCGTAGTCTTCGAAATCGGCGTCATATGTAGGATCTGCCCCTTTAGGTGGTTCAAGAGAGGGCCGGTTGACTTTGATGTCTTGGAGAAGGCTTGGGGACACAGTCTTTTTAACTGGAAAATGGGGATCGAGAGGATCAGGCGTGACAGCTTAGAAGTTAGCATGAAACAGACAAGTTGGAGAACTCATACCTGCAGTACCCAAATCGTGAAATAGCCACGTGACGGGGTTTGTAAGGACATTTTTGAAGGCATAGATAATCCTGTCGAACCCTTTCTTGCCATGAAGCATCGAGGGAAGACGTAGATTAATTTCGACCACTAAGGAGAATTAGTAACATGCCATCATAAATAACTAAAATAGCTTACCCCATCTGGGTTTTGTCCCGCGTTTTCCTTTCACTCCATCAGGTTTTCCAACTATGCCGGCCCGCTCGTAACTCTCTTTATCCAGGTGCAGAGTTAAGATACCTGGTATACAGTTAGTGCTTTCCTCATGAGTTCACTGCGTGAGAAGTACCCTCTCTCAGCGAGTACGAATCATCAACGCCCAGCGTGCCTTCCGAGAGCATCAAGATGTTTCCTGTCATTCAAGTCAGAATCCATACCCTGTAACCATGTGCGAAAATAGATAAACTTGACTTGCCTTTTTTAATATACTCGTTGAAGAACTCTCCTTCTAACAGCGCCTTCAATGGCAAGATGACTCTGCTGTACACGGGTTTTGGCAATTGATCCAAGACCTCCTTCTTCATAATCTCATAAATCTCCTCTGGAAGTATAAGTTCAACCTGAAATATGAATTAGTAGTTGACGTAAATAACGATGCCCTAAAATACCTTTTGCACAAAGTCGTATTTCAGGATAGCTGCAAAAGGCTTTCTCTTCACTGGAGGCTGTTTCGGATCCAGATGGCCCATTACACCATGCGTGACGTAGCATTTGGGATCATTCTTCGTTCCTTCTGGGAAGCCCAGCATTTTGAGAATAATTGCAGCTCCTGGGCCTACGGTAGAAGAAGGAAGGGTGAAATTTGATATTGAGGTCAAAGTTGGTCGAAAGCGTCTTAGCTTGAACGACAGGGATTGAATTGGAGGCGCTAGTTGAGGATGGGACGGACTCACTCATTCGCACTTTGGAATGACTAAAGTAATAGCTCGCGACGAAGAAGGCCTCGCTTAAATGCCGACGATTAACGACAAGAAAATAAACAAACCTCAAATTCGATGTATCAAAATCCATATACAACCCTACGAAAAAAACCGATTCATCATGGAGTATATGATCAGATTCACCCAAGTCCACGAGACCTTTCGTCTCGCGGAAATTGAAGCCCTAGCAGTCCTTGAGGGAATCCACCTAGAAGTCCTCTCATACAGCCCAAGCGTAAGTCCCGTTTCCAGTTTACCTACATAAATACTTACCAAATCCAGTCACCCTTCTGCTTTGTTAAATTGCCTTCGGAAGATGTAGCCAAAAGACTCGTCAAACGCAGCATCCTCGCCAAAGCCATCTACGAAGTCTGGGGTAGTGGTTCAAACTATTTAGATTTGCACGACAACGTTCGAGGTCTCTCACAGCATCTATGGCCACTCTACAAGACTTGCTCGTTCAAGTTCTCTGTCGACTCTTTCCAAGGCTCCCGGTCCACGACCGAGCAACGAAAGCTAATCGAGGAATTCCGATTTCTAGGCTTCGACGGGCCAATCAAAATGAAGGGTGCAGAGCAAGATTTTTGCATCTCGGAAGAGTGGCAATTTGATGCTGCTGCTCTGGGAGTTCACCAGCCGCAGGCTGTGCACCTAGGGCGTTATATTGGTGGAAGTGAGAGGGAAATTATTGGGAAGTATGATTTGAAGAAGCGTAAGTACATTTGTACTACTTCTATGGACGCAGAACTTGCTCTGATCACGGCCAACATTACCCTCGCGGCCCCGGGAAAGCTCTTCTATGATCCGTTTGTTGGTTCTGGCAGCTTCCCGGTTGCTTGTGCGCATTTTGGGGCGCTCGCTTTTGGGAGTGATATAGATGGACGAAGTATAAGGGGTAAAGGGAAAGGGAAGCCCGACCTTGTGGCAAACTTCGTTCAGTATGGGCTCACGAATCAGTTTGGCGATAGCTTTGTGGCTGATCTTACGAACACTCCGCTAAGAGCAGCAAGGCTGTTCGATGGAATCGTTTGTGATCCACCGTATGGTGTACGGGAAGGTCTGAAAGTCTTGGGCTGTAGGGATCCGACGAAAGGGAAGGAGCCGATATTCAGGGATGGGAAAGCTCATCATACGTTAGTCCTTCTGAACACCTGCGAGAATGCGAATGCTAAAAACACCTTAGAGAAGAGGGGTTCATTCCTCCGAAGAAGCCATACAGTTTCCTAGCTATGCTCGATGATATTTTAGACTTCGCAACCCTTTCTCTTGTCGATGGCGGCCGAGTCTCGTTCTGGATGCCAACCGCGAACGATCTAGACCAAGAGATACAAATTCCGAAACACCCATACCTCCAAATCACGAGTGTTTGTACTCAAGAGTTTAACAGATGTAAGGATAAACATTGCCTTCTGGGACATATGCTAATAGCACTTAAGGGTCGAGGCGACTTATAACCTACAAAAGAATTCCAGACTCCGAAGTTGTGGCTGGAGTGGCCCGAGAGCAGAGGACAAAAGAAACTGGAGTCAATGCAGATGACCTTAATCCGTTCAGGAAGGGGTACTTTCAAGGATTCAAAGCGGCATTCAGGTAAGGCTGGCCAGCCGCTGCTTTAAAACCTCACCCCGAACTTGATACATACGATGCCATCTTGTCCAGCGACAAGTACTCACTGGCTGGCCATATTACGTCCAGATTATGAAGGTCCTTGACCAGGCACACTTGCTGGTGGATCCGCTAGCTATCACCCAGCGCTATATAAATGATTAGACTTCTTACAGATATCAGGAGCGCCGTATGAGCCCTAGCAGTGGTGGTGCCGGCTGATTTGAGAGAAAGTCCTACCCACAGTCCGCCGTTTGCAACACTTCTCAGTCTGACGAGGCCGTCCAAAGATGATGAGTAGTGTAGTCAGCGTAGCAAATCATCATAGCGACATATTGCAGAGGATTTTGCGCTGCAGAGCGTCCTGACTTGCAAGGCTTTAGGTAGTACTGTTTGTTCATGGAGCATGGTAGCTTAGACCTCATAGTTTGACAACAAAATAAAAGGTCTCGACTCATCTGCGTGAAGCTAGTTATCAGGCAATATACTTGCTATTGGGCCCAGATTCTGTTTCTCAATATTTTAGTTCTGCTCATCGCTAGAATAGGGGGCGGGACTCAATAGGGGGTCCCTTTAAATTTCGACCTCGGTTCGCTAAATCAGACATCCCGACACTTTGACCTTCCCCTTCACATCTGTACAACCCCAGATATGCGCCCCAAGCAATAACACCCACTGCCTGCTCCTCAACAAGCTTCCAAAATGTCCGACTGTCCCTTCTGCAACATAGCCACGCACTACCCACCGTCTTCCCCCCCATCCTCAAATGCCGAACTCGTCTCCCCCTCCGCATTCGTCGTGTTATCCACACCCCTCTGCATGGCATTCCTCGATATAATGCCCCTCGCGCCCGGCCACCTACTAGTAACGACGAGGAAACACCACCAGAAGCTCAGCGATGTAAGTGAGGAGGAAGCAGCGGAGCTAGGGGTTTGGGTGAGGAGGATTAGTAGGGTCTTGATGAAGATTACTGGTGTGGAGGATTGGAACGTCGTGCAGAACAATGGTTCGTTCTCCTAGTATACGACAGCATATAAGAAGATAAAGAACTGTTTGGTGGGAGGTAGACGCTAATGGAAGAGGGATAATAGGAGCAGCAGCCGCGCAAGTCGTCCCCCATGTACATTTCCACATCATACCCCGTCCTGCGCTCACGCCCGAGTTGCGGAATCGAAGCTTTACTATGTTTGGGCGGGGACAGAGGAGTGAGTTGGATGATGATGAGGCTGCGGAGATGGCGGGTAAATTGAGGGTTGCGTTGGGGAGGGAAGAATGGAAGTTATGATCGCGGGAGTTGGGGTAGGCTTTTAAGTGGCATTGTTTATATGTGTAGATGGGACTCAGATCTGAAAGATGACTTAGATATATCGGGCGGCGCTGAGGAAAACGCTCTGGGATAAGATGTTGGGTTTGTGCTGAGATTATCAGTGGACACCAGATCGGAAGTATATTACTTGTATAGTGACGGATGGATTCCACGCTGAAATCTAGGGTTGGCTCCTTTTGGAATTTCTAGGCTCGGGATCTAAAGACGGTCGAACTTGGTCGACGATCGCTGGAGAACTTTACCAGTGCAAGTTTTTGAGTTGTTACCCTTAATGTGCACACGGGGCTCCTAACACCAATCATTTGGTGTCTCCTTAATTCGAGTCCTTTATGACATGGTTTCAAGTTGTCTACGCTCTAACTTCCAGGCGGGTTAGGGATCTGTCTGATACTGTCGGAAAGCAAAGTCACCTTCATGACTGAACCCGATGATTTTAATACTTAGACTCGGTAGTCAGAGTGGCCTGGGAAAGTGAACCTGGTTTTTGAGCGCGAGGGTACTCGAAGAACCTTCCCCGCCCTCCATTAGGAAGAATAACGTGAATAAAAATCTACTCACTTGGATCTTTGTGCTACCACTACTCAGGCCCCTATTGCTTGACCGAAGCCCCTTCTTGACAGGTTTTTAGTCGAAATTCTAGACATGAGTGTTCCGTTTATTTGCTCATATTGATCTGGTCAACAACTTTGGCGGGCATGATAAAAGGCTCTCCACCTATTCAAATGATGTGATTCAAATCTTCTGCACTTAAAGAGACCGACTCACTCACTCACATGACTAGAGATCCTGGTGATGGCCATGTAGATGCAAGGAGACTGCGCAAAAGATGGTATTCTTTACAAAGAGTGCTGCCAACGACAATTCCTCGTTCCATACTTGATACCTTTACTACCCAAGTCCATAACCCGCATGTTCTTTGCCCAAGCATCTTGCTTTACCCCGGCATCCTACGTTTCCAATACCAGAGACGATATCGCCGAATCGCGTACCCTAAAGCCGGAGAGATACATGGTTTATTGCAATAAAGACTTTAGGAATTATTCGGTGCGTACTCAGCACCTACGTACCGAGAGCTATATAATAAATCAACCTTCGCAGCCAACGAATCAGTCTCAAAGCTCTCAGCGAAACATTCAACTAAAGAAGCACCGGGGGAAACACTGAGTTTCTGACATGAATATGAAGATAAGATGGGGCGTAGATATGAAAACTAAAAGGCCTACTTTGAATGTTTAAGAGGTACATGGACCTGTAGCTGAGATGATGAAAAGAAAAGTGGGCTTGTGTCACAAGTTTTGTCTTGTTTTCGCTGCCCAATGAACGAGGTATGATGTGCGCCTGTAGCCTGGGAGTCATTTTCTTATTGCGTGAATCTCAAATTCCAGAGGATGTATGATTTTCTAGGTCTTTGCTTGATATTGTAGAGGAAGCCAGCAAACGAGCCCTTGAGCAATAAGGCAGTGAGTACAACAAAAGAGAGACTTGCAAGGCGACAGACAATCAAGCTAGGAGAGAAACCTAATCGGAAGTGAATGGATGATTTGGACTCTATACAAGGCAACATGAAATACCAACTGTTCGATGGGAGCAAGCTTGGGAAGACCTCAACAACCCCCTCTTCGTATCGCACTTGCAATATGCCGGAAGCCCAACTGCCAAAAGTTCAAAAGAGTACATCTTCACTGGCTAAAATTCACACTTGCTGGTGTAGTATTACCTATGGGACCGAGGATCTCCTGTTGCAGCATCAACGATACGCACACCCCAACAACTTCTGCGATATTTGCAGCGACTGCTGTGAGAACTTGAGCACCCATAAGCAGAATCCCCATATACATCAACCTTTGGTGAAACATTCCTCGCCAACAAAAGGGGGACAGTGCTGTACCCAATAGGGCCCATCATTTCCTTCCTCCATTAGCGGTGAATGGACGTTTGCCATCACGGCAACTGGTGAATAAATAGGCTCCAAAAACTATCCAAGGCCTTCCTTCCTTTCAACCTTGACCGAATTTCCACATCAAACAGCAGCATCGCTCGACCTCCCTACAAAGCCAAACAGCATGTCGGAAAAGCACGACTACATGCCCATCAACTACACCTGCGTAAGGAAAACTGGCTCTTTGATTTTACCCTGCCCCCTTCTATTATGTTTCGCCTCGTGTACTCTTACTCCTCCTATAAATTTCCTAGACTGGGAATATATGCTCCATCCACTCCCGAAACCGTCTTGAATAGGAAATAACTAACTCCCCGTGATCTAGTGGTGCACCAGAACCGATACTTACAAGAACATCAGCACTTACACTTGCTGGTGCAGCGGGGACCACACCTACCCCACCGAAGCCCAGCTAAAACGGCATCAACAAGACGCACATTACGAAGGCTACTGCGTGATCTGCAATGACAGTCGCCCAGATTCACGTGGGTTGATCCAGCATCAACGCCATGTGCACATCGACCACTTCTGCTCGCCGTGCAATGAGTGCAAGGTGGACCTAAAGGAGCACGAGCGACTGGGTTGTCCGGCGACTGCACACAGAAGATGAAGGTCGAAGGGATAAGCTATGGGCTGTGAGTGTATGGGTTGCGCTTTGGATGGACCCAGCTTCTGCAGAGGAAGGATTCGAGAGGACCAGGGGATAGCTTGCTGAATTTACGATGGTCAACTTGGTAACAGCCTTTAACGCTTTGAATTCTCGTCAATTGTGACATAGGTGGTTGATTTTATTTTCTCAAAATCCGCGAAGGGCACTCCAAACTCCAAGACTGATGTGCAGTGAATTAATCGTCGTCCTCGTCAGAACCATAATCAACCAAGCCTAGTAAGGGTTTTGCTGGCGGTTTCTTCACGGCGGCAGGGCTATTTGTATTTGAGGTCGATGTTGCCTTGTCCGGATTTGCTGTGGCAGTGGCCGGTGCAGCTGTAGATTGCTTCTTGGTCGCAGGGCTGTCGCGAGTAGCAGCTTCTTCAGAAGGTTTCCCGATCTCGTTAGCCGTAGAAGACCTCCGAATCTTGACGCCCTTAAGCACTTCCTTCTCCTTGGCACGTTTCCTCTTTCTTCCCCCAGAAATCCAGGTTTCCTCCTCCGCAATTGGTGATCCCGCTTCGGCAACTGCTACACCCTCACTTCCCCTCCTCGCCTTCTTATCGGCTTCTTCTTGCTGTTGTCGAAAGAGCGCAAGCCCTTCAGCAGTCTCCCTCTTTACCCTATCCTCATCAGCACGCGTGCTCTCCAGCACCGAATCCAGAAATTCCACTTCATCCTCATCAAGCGCGCGGAACTGGTTCTTCAGGCGATTTGCTTCTTCGAATGCATCTTGTTTGGCAGCTATTTATTTCAACGCACCCCTACGTGATCAGCCCAAGCCCTTGTGCGCCAAGGTAATGGAATCGGCTACCAGCATACCTTTGTTGGCTTCTAAAGTCTCGAATAAGCTCCTCCCCTCGGTTTGTCTAGCTGCTTCTGCTTTTCGAACGGCATTGGCATCGATTTCCTTCTGCGCGGCAAGCCATTCATCGCTCCGCTCAATGGGGGCATCCGTGGTGCCACCTGATACAAAGCCGGAGGACATTGTTCCTAGGTAAGGTAGAGTTGTGGGAATTGAGCTGCTTGGAAGTCCAGTTGCTCAACTATGAGACGAAGTGGTCTCGTGGTGCACCAGGTGGTGATGTCCCGTTTCACGTGACCAATTAATCATGCCAATGGGAAGGTTTCCCGAGATGCCTCTGTTCTTTCTTCAAAAGTACTTCCATTTTCACTTTCACTTGATATCCAGCAGGATCAATGCTAGTCACCTTTGCCATTATCCATCCCTATATGCGCCTTTCCTTTTCGCGCACTTATCCAAGGCCAAACTTTTCAAGTCAGCCACTCCGCTCACTCACTCACTCATGCCGTCGGCGATTGAAGGACGTCAATATTATTAATAGTATGGAGAAACAGCGCTCACTGTGATAGGCGCGCATGCTGTCGGCCCCAATCCCAATTCAGGCTAAATGTCCAAAGTGTCCCAAGCTTCAAATTGCCCCACGGCCGCCCCTCCATCGTATATCCTGGAAAATGGCAGGAGACCAGACGCTTCGGTCCATTTATGCTCCATCTACGTTCCCGTCGAAGGGTGGGATGCGCCTAAGGCTTGATACATTGAGTATAGTCCTGCATCAAATCCTACCATTGGCGCTTTAAAACCCTTCGGCGTCATCTTTCTCCATTATTCTATAGCAGAGTTGTATGTGGCGATTACGCAGGGTTTAATTTGCAAAGCCTTTGGAGGGGTATAAGTACAAAGCATATCCCTTGTTCCCACAGCCACATTTAGTATCTTCCCTTCAAAATCTACAAATATCATCTTACCTGAAGCACAATGGCATCTACTAAAGTTACCTCGTAAGTTTGCTTTGCACCCTCAAAACACACCCCATTCATGTCAAAGCAGAAGTCTGCGGAGACTGGCCACTGTGACCTCTCAATTTTCACCAACGAAGCCGTTCAGCTCACAAGCCCACCTAAACAGAAAGACGTTCACTTTGAACACGGGAGCTAAGATTCCAGCTATTGGACTTGGAACCTGGCAATCCCAGCCTGGTGAAGTTGAGAAGGCCGTTGAGGTTGCCTTGAGGAAAGGATACCGTCACATTGATACAGCGGTTTGTGGAACTACCCCATCTCAGGAATGAATGCTGATTAACTACTAGCTTGCCTACGAAAACGAGGCTGAAGTTGGACTTGGCATCAAGAATTCTGGTGTCCCAAGAGAGGAGATCTGGCTTACTACCAAGCTCGACAACCCATGGCACAAGCGCGTTCAAGAGGGGATTGACTCCTCTTTGAAGTCACTGGGTGTCGATTACGTTGATCTATATCTCATACATTGGCCATGCTCTACCGACCCCACCGATCTGAAGAAGCACCTCCCAGATTGGGATTTCATTAAGACATGGCAAGAGATGCAGAAGTTGCCTGCCACTGGCAAGGTAAAGAACATTGGAGTTTCCAATTTTGGTATCAAGAACCTCGAGAAGTTGCTCAATGACCCGTCTACCAAGGTTCGTCTCGGCCGCCTTCCTCTCTACTCTTCCTCAACTGACCCGTTCAGATCGTTCCAGCAGTAAACCAAATCGAACTCCACCCCAACAACCCCTCCCCAAAGCTCGTCGCCTACAACACCTCCAAGGGAATCCACAGCACCGGTTACTCGTGCCTAGGCTCCACCAACTCCCCCCTCTACAAAGATGAGACACTGCTCGCTCTGGCCAAGGCCAAGGGCAAGACTCCCCAGCAAGTGCTTCTTGCATGGGGTATCCAGAAGGGCTGGTCTGTCATTCCCAAGAGTGTGAACAAGGAGCGTGTTGAGAAAAACTTTGAGCTTGATGGGTGGAGCTTGACGGATGAGGAGATCAAGAAGCTGGATAGCCTGCCCGATCGATTCAAGGTGTGCGGGGATGATTGGTTGCCGGTCAAGGTCTTCTTCGGGGACGATGAATGAGTTATTTGAAACGCTAAATTGGGATATACATATAGACAGAGGAAATGATATGAAAATGTAAGGCAGTTGTCCGCACTCCCGCTCCTTTCCTGCCCAAAGCATACTGTGAATAAAATATTGTTCCATGGCCGAGATGCATTCGCCAGCCCCAACAGGTTCATAATTTCTCCGCATTCTCATATTCTCTAAACGAGGATGATCCCCGCCCCCCAAAAAATAAGAACAAAAGGAAAAACAGCAGAACAAAAATTGCAAAAAATATAGACCAAAATAGCAAAACTCTGAACGGCCGTAGCCGCCATCTTAAGAGGAACCAGCCGAACTGGTTTGTGATATGATGTGTTATATTCTAAGTTTATAGTCAGGGGTCTTGGAACTTGCGGACTGGTCAGGGCTCTTGGAGCTTGCGGACTGGCGAATTGGCGAATTGTTGTCTTGATAGACTAGGCCTAACAGATCTTCGAAGCAATAATGTTTTCCTTGAATGTGGCGCAAATGGTGTTGGCCTTTATTTTTGATGTACTTATCCCTTATTTCAAACTATATTGTGTATTGGTAGAGGCAGGTGTGAATTGGGCAAAAACATTGACCACTCAGATCCGAGACTTTGGCATCAAGTGTTTATCAACCGAGGGACGAACAAGTTTCCGCTCAATGTATGATGTTGGCACGAACCCACTATACCATTTCCAGGTGTGTTGAAATAACCTGGAGTTCAGTTCACGTTGGTCTTGATCGGTGCATGAATGACCGAAATATGTTCACTGAATTGTTCATTAAAAGAAGCAACTCAAGAGCCAGAATATTGAGACCAAATACAAAGCGAAGTGAGCGAATGTGCCTGGACATCCTCCTAAGCACCCAAACCAGCACCCCGGAATCCTTCGCTGTCCAGTCGTTTGAAACGCGAAACCCTAATCCAAACCCATACTAAGAGATCAACAAATGAAAATATGTAATGTATCATATCCTCCGTGCATTATCACACTCTTCGATAAATCGATAAATGCCCTCTAGGCCCTCATAGCTGGACGAGTTCTGCTGCTGACTTGGCTTAGTGAAGTACGCTGATTCACGCTCGGATGAATCCTCCATGCTTTCATATCCCTCCAGCCATGGATTATCAATATCTTCCATGACCTCTTCAAAATCATGCCCTGTTTGTGACCGCAAGGAGCCTCCTGGTGAAGATAGGGTATGTTCCGAAGTAGGTGCAAACGGAAACATCAAGGCAACTTCACCTCCACAACTCTGGCTAAATGTCTCATCTTGAAATATGATTCCTCGTTGAACCCCGATCTCATTACAGAGTGCTTCTACGCTCTCGGCATCACAACCGGGAAATTTGACTCTAAGAATGGATTTTTGTTCCAGGGTTATAGGAAGATCGCCCAATGAAGCGAGACGTTTTAAGTCGTTCATTGTAACAGCGAGGTCCTTCAGAGCACGCGAGAAGTCGACGGAAAGAACGTCCAAGAAGCCCTCGGTATTGAGGCTAGGTGCTGACATTTCCATAGCTGAGCCGAAGGAGAACGCGGCACCGAGAGGGGTGAGGGCAGTAACAGTTGGGTTGACGTGAAAGTCGATATAAGAGCCGGGTGCATTCTTTGAGAATGACCGCATCTTGCGTGTGGTCTCTTCTTGGAAATCAGTGACCGCGCGGTATCTCTTCTCTCCCGCGGGCGTCATTCCGTCAAATTGGGCCTTCTGGCCGGATAGGAAAAACGCCCGCACTGCCTGTGACACATTATTGACAACCTGTGCGGGAGCAGCAGGCGTGTGAGAGAAATGACGAGCGCTGGCACGTCCACCACTTAGGCCATAACCTCCTGCGGTTCGTGGGAGGGCACCACCAGTGAGATTCGGACGTAAGGTAGAGGCAAAGGGAGCTCGAGCGGTAAGTTGGGTAACAGCTCTGGAAGTGGCAGATGATGGAAATGAAGCCCGGTTAAACTTTGGACCATGCTGCGCTCCTGTGCTCATGAATCGACGGATGCCGGCGTTGATAGTGCTGTGAGTGGTATACCATCTTCCCTTGCTTTGGCGGAGAGCGGCTATCCGATGAATAGGTTGACGTGGGGATGTTTGTACGAGTATTGGTTGAGCTTCACGTTGAAGTTGTCGCGCTACCTCTGGGAGGCGCGCTTTGAGAAGGTTTGAGGCTTTCTTGAAAGCAACCCTATGTTCTTGTTAATACCGTAATCGGAATGCGGGGGATATACATTGTGCGTATAGCAAGCTGTGAGGCAATGCGTGCAAGATAAGAGAAAAACGTACTTAAAGCTCCTAATGGCTATAGGAGCCCAGATGCCTCCTATTGGAGCCATGTTTACACCTTCTGAAAGAATGTCTCTTGTGATGAAGAAGGGAAGTTCATCATGATGATAGAGGTTCGCCACTTGATATCGGACGCCACGTGTGGCTGTGATGCTACTGCGCTAGTCAAATATGGCTAGCGTTGCGCTAAGGAATTGAGTTCCCACCTTGCTGCAAAATATTTTTGAGCTTCAACTTTTCTTCCCTCTCCTCTCTCCTCTCCCCATCACAACAGACAGAGCACAACCAACAACGCGCACATTGCCGTCATTGGCATATGCTATGCAGTGTTGTATGATTCAAGTTAACAACGACATGTCCTGAACGATCAGACAGACAGTTGATCCACCAACGATACAGTGGTAAGCTCCAGATTTCTTCCCCGATATTTCCACCGCATTCAATGATGAGAAGAACACATATTGAACAATCCAACTCTTACAACGCAATGGGGATTTGTAACCATATTTCTGAGTTCTCAACTCCAACGCCCTCAAGCCGCATTCACTCTCGGGACGGTTGCTGACATCTCCGCAGTAAATTTACAGTCCTTGCTCACAGTACAGTCTCCTGCTCAATTCAGATATCAAAGGTACATTGCACATTTTACATTTTATTTCTTTGGCTTGGTGCCACTGGGTGTGATGATCCAATGACAAATCTAGGAATCCTCGAACTGAAGTTATCATGTAGATTCCGTCTCTTTAAAGTTTCAGCCTTGTCTGACCCATTCTCTATCATTGCATTTCTTCTTCCATACTTTCAAAAGCTCTTTGCTAACCATGGAACTGGCATAGGTACATCTCCCTCCCTCGCTTCAACCTCTTCCCATATATGCATACCATGACGAACTTTGAACGAACGGGCGGACAGACTGCGCACTCTCGCCCCTATTCTCATAAAAGCAAGGCGTACAAACCTTGTGAGGATAGACGGTAGAGAAGTGCTTGTTGAGAACTCGTCAGCTGATCCAATTGCCTGATATCAGCATCACCGACCGCCAGGTTCTGAGCTTCTGCTAACATACTTTGCTCAGGTAAACAACACATTCTCCTCTCTATTCTTGGTAGACCATGGCATCAAATGATGAAACTTATTCACACTGTTTGAAGCCGACTTCGGTCGGCTGCTGAACGCATTACAAAAAATCTGATTTAATGAGGTACGCATCTCCAACGCCAAAGAAATCGAAGACCCAAGCTAATCTTATCCTAGCCTGAAATTTGCTTTATGGTTCTTGCTCTTGCACACTCGAGATCCTCTCAGTTGGAGTGAAATGTCGCTGACACTGCCATGGATGCATAGGTAATACCCCAACCTGCAATGCTCGAATGGAATCTTCAAAATGTAAGCACGCTCCTGTTTTTCCATATTACCTTTACCTGTTGCTTTGATGAATCCAAATATTCGCTGTGTTCTTTCCGAGACATACCTTGAAGAAACATATATTTCACCTTGGAGAACTGAGATAGTTACTCATGTTCCTGTCATGTATCATCCTGAATATTTGAAAATGCAGGAGCTAACTCGATTATACAGGCGAAATAATAGGTGATGCTTTGTGAATAATTTTGGACAGAATGCAGGAGAGTTTATATAGATCATAAAAATGAAAAGTTCCTTCATCTGCTTTGGTTATCTGCCTGTGACAGCTGAAAATGTGAAAGCCTTGACCTAAGATCCGATTTGGAAATGTCTCACTAAGGTAACTACTTGGATATCTGGCCAATAACTAGTGCAAGGGTATTAAACATTGATTAAAGAGACAAACGCTGTACATGCCCATATGGATATGCTAAGCCTACAAACACCACACGCTCCAAACGCCTTCATCCTCAAGGGTATACCCATAATTTCTATGCCTCCTTTTCAAACCGTACAGAACAAGAAAAAGACGATCCCAGTGACAAGATTGCTGCCTATGTACTGCCCTTAACTATCAAACACCAACGCAGAAATAACATGCCCCTCCTGAGCATTCCACCGTTGATCTATTAAAGATTTGCCCTCTACTAGGATCTTACCCATGTAGACGATTTTGATTCTCTTAGGTGGAGCGAGCTGTTTGACTGGTCAGTAAAGAACATCAACGGGGGAAGAAAGCGTACTCTAACTTCCTCCATAACCCGCCGTATAAGCAAGCGCACAGAGTCATCCTTCCCAAGTCTAAGAGTATAATCGGGAAGCGCGCCATCGCTAAACCGCACCTTTACACTCATCATATCAGCCTCATTCACAACCGATTTTCCTTTCTCTTCCCTGCGCCTCAAAACCTCATCCTCATCCATCTCCTCGCTTTCCCCATCCTCTTTACTCCTTTCATCATCATTCTTCAGCACAGGAGCAGGTGACGGCGCCAAGTTTTGCGGGTCGGAAACTATGTGCTTGGGTAACTCGTACAGACCACCAAAAGAATCGTAGACGAGCTTCGTCAAATCGCCATGTTGCACGACTATTCCAGCTGCATCGAGTATGGATTGTGCAGTGGCGATACCGCCATCCTCATCCCCTGGGTCGCCACCTGCCCATAGCAATTCCAAGGCGGATCGTATCGCCAGCCATATTTCAGGGCGACCTGTGACTCTAGTATCAAAAAATGCTTCCCGTTCATTATCCAGACTCTCCCGTGTCCAGGCAGTTACCCCAGGGTTTGTCTTCCACTTCTTAGGCTGCTTCAACGGACCAGTGTTATTTCGAGCACTTGTTTCGGCGCTATTCCTCGGCCTTGGATGTCCGTATTGAAAGTAGGGAGCGGGGCGAGGTTGAGGGTTACTGTGACTAGATGCATTGGTAGAGGGTCTCGGAAGGGCAGACTGCGACTGGGGTTGCGAGGATGTTATTGCGTGGGAGGAGGAGTGACCATCCTGGACAGGATAGGGCGATGAGGGGGTTGATGCGCAGCAGCCCTGGAATTATTAGTTTTTTCCTGTAGCATGGGAATTGAAGCTTACCATGACTCCTCTGTCTCACACACTCTACGGTAATTATGTGATTGTGTGCACACGAAGTGGCGAAGGGGGGATTCAACCAAGACTGGGAATATCAAGCAATTGAAGAGTTCCCCTCCTATGCGAAACGTAAATATGTTTCCACCATCAATTGAGCAAGCAAGTGGGCGAGATTATGGCACGGCAAGAAAAAGACTGTACTGTATGGATACTGGGATTAAGTTGCAAGTCGCATTGTAATGAATGAGGAAGGAAAGAAAACGAAGAGACTTAACGTTGAAGTCATCACGATCATAATCATACCTTGATCATAGTACAAGTAGTTGCGACGCCACATTCGACGCACATTGATTTGGAAACGACCCCTGCACATGCTTTTTGAACTCAAATCCAGGGAATCTGGACCCTCGGGCCTCGATACCCCAATACAGCTTAGCGTCTCCGGGTTCGTAGCCCTTTTTCCGTCGCGCAAAGAGCTTTGAATAATTAATCCACCATTTCACAATCCGCAACCTCCACAAACAAAAACTCAACTTCTCGAAATACCCATAAACGGAGTCGCAACCATGTCTCGCGAAGCCTACCAACCCCCCGTCTCAGCCCCAGCACCTACGCGCGACGCCTTTGGCAGCGGGCTTGCCAGCGACGGCCCCGCCATCAATTATCTCTGCGGCGACTGCAACAGCAAGGTGCCGCTCAAGAGGGGTGATCCCATTCGGTGCAAGGAGTGTGGACATCGTGTGCTTTACAAGGAGAGGACTAAGAGGTGAGCTCCCGCCGGCTTTATCCTGATAGTGGGGGAGGTGATGGGGGGTTGAGATTGGGGATAATCGGGCAAGAGAAGGGCGAGCGAGCCTGCCTGAGAAGATCAACTTTGCTAACAGGATGTGAACAGAATGGTGCAGTTTGAGGCTAGATGACGAAACCTTGCGGCAGATGAAAGTGAGATGGGAAAGAAGAGTGATATTTTGGTTGGTTTTGGGGAGCAGGAGCAAAGACTGGAGGGCGCAATAAAGAACTGATTTGGGCATGCAAACTGGCGTTGGGTACATCTCGGGAAGGCCTGGCTATGAAAGGTTGGAGAATGCATGACCTCTACAAATTTTCAAGGGGTACTTTAAAAGGCTTCGAATCTCGTCACGTCAAGGATGGAATTCTTCCTCGCAGTGGAAAATGCATGGAAAGGTACAAATTATATAGTCTGATTTTCGACTACAAAGTCCCGTATGGTATCAAAGATGCGCCATCCAATGCTTCCTACCCAACGCCTTTTGTCCCCATTTATGACCCTATATTCCCTTACATATTCATCTGGCTTGCTTTCAGATATCGCGTGAAGCTGTAATCATCGTTACTAGGTTTCTCGCCTCCGGAGTCCGCTAAAGCTTGCTTGTATCGTGCAGCCAAGCCCTCCTCACTCTCGTCACCCTCCTCGTCTTCCTCGTCATCGTCCTCCATGTCGCTCAAGGTATCCATATCAGTCTCGGGCTTCTTTCTCGAAGACGGTTCCCCAGAAACAGCCATATCCTTCATCAATCTCCCCAACTCCTTCTCCCGATTCTGGATCTTCTCATCCTCCCTCGCTTTTCTCTTGCGCTCTAGCTCCGGCTTATAGTCCCTCTCAAATTCCTCTGCCTTGCCCTGTACTGCCTCGAAGAACTCTGTAATACCTGCCCCGGTCATAGAGCTCACACCCACCACGCTCAAATGACTGTAAAACTCCTCAAGCATTAAGCTCATGCTATTAAGCAAACTCCCCATATACCCACTCCCACCTCCTTCCATGCCCCCAAAACTACCAGCCTCTTCCTCTTCCCTAAGCGCCTCCTGAAAGGTCTCAAAATCAGTCATCCACTCCTTTGCGAACTCCGCGTCCTTCACATCCGTCTTATTGAATACCAAAATCATAGGCAGCTTCGTTTTGTAGAGGATACTGCATGCATACAGCATGTTGCTCATGAAGGTACTTGTACTCGCCGTCCTTGGGGTATCAATGATATACGCAATGACCGTCGGGAACGTGCTCGCCAAACTGTCGAGCAAGATGCTTCCTGAAGCGCTCCAGACGAAGACTTCGATCTGGCCTGGTGTATCCACCAAAATGTTCTTAATAGGAGCTTTCTCGGGGTTTTCTGGATCGGGAGCAGTGCGCTTTTCGAGCAAAGTAAGAATCTGATCTATCTTTGTGGCGAAAAGATTAAGGGAGGTAAGGATGCCGCCGTTCGGGCCTAGGTTGTAGGACTTCATTACTTCTTTGTAGTTGACGCTGTCGCGGATGTCGATGTTGCTGTCAAAAGGGACAGTTCGCACGGCAGGATCGAGGTTTATGACATAGGGCGGCTGTTTCTGGGAGTGGAGGTGGGAATTGATGCGTTGCATGAATGTGGTTTTGCCTGAGCCTGGGAGGAAGTTAGGATTGCAGGTTTGGAGGTAAAGAATACTTACCTGCCATGCCTACGCAGACGATAGCTACAGGCTGAGCGCCTGGTGTTGCCTGTGGTGTAGCCATAATCGAGTTCTATCTTTGTTGAAGATCGAGGTCCAAGGTCGCGGAAAAAAAGTGATGCGGGGTGAGGTGGGATGTTTTCGCTTGGATGATTTTGCACAAGCTCCAAGCCAAGCTCCATTTCGCTTCCCCAGCTTTGTGGATTCCTCAACCACATTCACCAGTTTCTAGAAATGGACGGCCTCGACGATTTCGAAAAGACTTTGGCAGAGGAGAAGAAGGCGAGGGAACGAGAGGAGACCGCAAACAACAGAGAAAAGAGTAAACATAAGCATCGTCACCGATCAAAACATCACAGAGACGACGATTCGGACGCAGATAAACACAGATCGAAGCACCACAAGCCTAGAGGGGACGACCCGGAGCGCGATGACCACAGACACAAACGATCGAGGCATTCTCGGTCGGGCGAGGAGGACAGTCGCCGGAGAAGCAAGCACGAAAAGACTTCTGATCCGCACGAGGATTTACCAGTACCAGACGATGAAAAGCCTTCAACGACTCCTAAGCTTACTCGCGATTCTTGGATGACAGACCCTTCGGCTTTAGAATTTGATTACACCCAGAAGGGCGTCAAAAAGGTCGAAAAGAAGCCTCCCCAAAAGCCAGATTACGATTTGAAGATTCACAGGAACGAGTTGAATGTTCATCTACAAGATTTGGCGGATGGCATGAAGTTGGAGGACTTAGATGCAGAGCATGATGCTGAATACATTTTTGGTGATTCAGGAGCTCAATGGCGTATGACGAAGCTTAAGGCTATCTATACACAAGCTGAGCAGAGTGGGCGATCTGTAGATGAGGTTGCTATCGAGCGATTTGGGGGCCTACGAGAGTTTGATGACGCACGAGAAGAGCAGACGGAATTGGATCGTAGGCAACTCTATGGGGAGGGTTATGTGGGAAAGGAGAAACCCAGCGGAGAGTTGTTCCAGGAAAGAAAAATGGATTTGGGTATCAGAAGAGGTCCGGATGAATCACGTGGAAAGGAGCTTCCCCAAAGAGAGATTATGGAGGAGAAGCCTGTGCAATCAACCCTCCAGCTAGACTCTACTGCTTTGAACCGGATGAAGGCACAGGTGATGAAGGCCAAATTGAAGAATTCTCCAGATGCAGCAAAGCTGGAAGCCGAGTACAATGAGGCCATGGCAAGCTTCTCGGATAACCCTACGTCTGGTGTCATAGTCCTAGGAAAGATGGACAATCGAATGTTAGCGGGCACTCGTGGAGAAGTCAAATCTATCGACAACAAGCGAGGCCGGGAGAGAGGACTGGTTGAAGAGAATGAAGATATGAGCATTGAAGACATGGTTCGAGAAGAAAAGAGAACCAGAGGACAGGCTGGCGGTGATGGAATGAGAGCTGCCGAACGTATCGCAAAAGACGCCAAGTTCGATACCGATCTTGATTACATGGATGACAACGCAAACAAACTTGCAAAGCGAGTCCAGAAGTCCGAGATCAATTTGAAGAATGCGGCTATTGGCGACTTCCAGAAGATGAATCGGATCCTTGATTCCTGCCAGCTTTGCCATCAAGAGGACAAAGGGCAACCTCCTGTTGCACCTCTGATATCACTGGGTACACGAGTCTACCTGACCTTGCCGACAGAGCCGGAACTGGGTGAAGGTGGTGCAGTCATCGTCCCGATCCAACACAGGACGAATCTCCTGGAGTGTGATGACGATGAGTGGGAGGAGATCCGAAATTTCATGAAGTGCTTGACACGGATGTATCATGGCCAGGGTCGCGATGTTGTGTTCTATGAAAACGCCGCCACCCCGCAGAGAAAAATGCACGCCGCCATGCAAGCGGTGCCCTTACCATATAGCCTGGGCGAGACTGCCCCGGCCTTCTTCAAAGAAGCGATCCTATCTTCCGACGAGGAATGGACACAGCATAAGAAACTGATCGATACTGCAGCACGAGCACGAGACGGTTTGGGCAAATTGGCGTTCCGCCGGTCAATCGCCAAAGAAATGCCATATTTTCATGCCTGGTTTGATCTTGATGGTGGATTAGGGCATATTGTTGAAGACTCGAACAGATGGCCGCGGGGAGATTTGTTCGCAAGAGAGATCATTGGCGGAATGCTGGATATTGAGCCTGATGTTATAAAGAGACAGGGAAGATGGAGCCGAGGGGATAAACGAATCGATGGGTTCAAGAAGCGATGGAAAAAGTTCGATTGGACCAGAGTACTCACAGATGGATAGGAGCATGCCAGCAGCGCGTCAGTTTCATCTATGGGCTCTCCGGATGTTGGGAGGCTTTATTACTGGTTGCCGGTTTCCGATTCGAGGCTGTGCTGTGCGGAGGGAAAACATGTGATACATCCTCAAGGAAAACAATCCTGAGATGCACGCCATGCACTGTTTTTGAGTTATCCACGCGCAGGCAATTCCGAGAAGGATGGATTAGGACATGTACAAAGAACGGCGGTGGCCGAGAACTTACCTCGTATCGTGTGGTTGCACAAACTAAGATCCTTCCCTAGGCCTAGGTGGTTCTTATCCCTATGGACTTGTAACAAACACAGTCATCTCGTGGCATAGAATTAGATGAACGTTTTCAGCTGCAGCTTCCCATGTAGGCATATTAGACTCGCATCGGGTAGTGGCTGAGCGGATCTGAGTAAGAGGTACTTCCGTCTTTGGCAGAGTTGTGCTCCTGAGACCTGTCCTCCTTGGTCACCTTTGAAGTTCAATAATTGCGTAGGGTATGAGCAAAGGATCCATGCAAATGTGGGTATCCGTCATGCAGCGTTAACGTGCAAGACCGGTACATTTCCTATTAAAAGCACCCTTCCAGAAGTTCCGTGGAAAGAATTGGGTGATACAACACAAGGCCTCAGATGGCGACCTGCTTGGAATTTATAATATGGTCTATTGTAACAATATCAGATTGTTTGAAACTAAATGACAGTTTCAAACATATGCTTCGTTTCATGTCTCTGGTTAGAGGAAGGTAATCTCTCGGTGAGACTGAATCCTCCTACTATTTGTACGGCTAAAGGAACGGCAGCTTATCATTGGACGGAGGTGACTGTGTCGGTTTGCCTGCGTGAAGCTGAACCGCTGAATTATTAGATGTCGCATTTCAGCTGGCTGACAAGAGGCGAGGAATGGTTGGATGAATGGACGAGAAGAAGAAGAAGAAAAAGAAGAAGAAGCAAGAAGAAGCAAGAAAAAATGGGTATAATATAAGTTTATAGAGCTCTTTAGTTCTTGTAATGCAACACGTTGTAGTAAAGAGACCAAGGAACTAACGGAAGATCTCCAGGAACCAGGCTGGGCTGGCTAGGTAAGGTTCTATACAGTACCCATGTACCATCCGGATATGCACAGAATTGGCTCGTCCCGCTGTCAAATGGCGGCCCTTTCGAAGCTTCCAAAGGCCTTCGATCGCAAGGTACCTAGGTATGGATGGTAAGGTGCAGTGAAGGATACCTGTGGATTTAGTAGAGACGAGAGCAAGTACTTTTATGCGAACTCGCGAACTCGCGAACTACACCATCATTTCCTGTTAAACAGGTGATAATACGACGCATTTCTGTCCTGATTTTATGATTTTATGATTTATGATATATTTATTCCATCTTCACATCTCTAATTCCAATTCCAATGCCATTCCTACTTACGCTAGGCCGAAACAAGTTTAACGCCACAGTAATGTAAACCTGAGAACAGATTTTTAAGGCCTGAACTGAACTGAAGTCAAGGGAACTGACCTGATCTCTGGTGAATCGCATCGTCCGTCTCCTTCCCGCTTGGCCGGATTCCTTCACGCTGTCTCTCTGCACTGTCAATCTGCCCATTAATAATTCCACTCTACTCTACTCCACTCCACTCCACCGCGTTTCCTCCCTTTTTTTCGCGAGACGAGAACATTCGAGGTATTAAGCGACACCCGACCAGACGCCGTACAGTACCGTCTATACTGTACTTACCTACTCTTCGATTCTGCTATCGACTGTTCTGTTCAGATCAGATCTGGAGGCTTGCCTCTCCTTCTTTTCTGCGGCGTGCGAGCTACGTTCGCCGCCGGCTTCCTTTTATTTCCGTGTTCTGCGCAGTCGTGTCATTTTGCAGCGGGCCTAAAATCAGATCAATTACCTACAGTACCCTACACCTACCTACCGTACCATACCTTACCTTACTCTACCTACCCTACCCTACTCTAAATACCGCCAAAGGCAACCTCGACAGCCTGGTGAGCCATATTTACAGACAAGACACATTAGTATCAACACCTCTCTCGTCCAGAATCGTATGGCGCAGAGAAACTCTCCTCACTTATCCTCGCATTCTTCAAACCTTCAGAACGGGTCAGCCCCGTCCTCGCCCTCGATGTCGAATGCACAGCAGGCCGGCTCCTACCCGTCACCCTCCCTCTCGAATCCGAATCCTAATAATTACCAATATCCTCCTCCCAACAACCAACAGTCCGAACCGTATCGCGCATCGCCCACGGGCAGTAACATCTCCGGCAACAATTTGTCCCTACCTAGTATGCGAACAGCCCTCGATACAGCCCAGGCGCCCATGAATCCCGCCATGAACCAGCCCTACTATGGGGGTCAATTGCCACACCCCTCTCACTATGCCAGCGTAACCTCCGACCCCAACCAGATGCGCTATGCTCTCCCTACCACCGATTCCCGTGTGATGAGCGGCGGTCGTCACAAAAAGGTGCGTCGGCGCAATCGTGATGGATCCGAGAAATTCGGATTTGCTGACATTCGGTCGCGCAGGAGATCAAGCGGCGGACCAAGACTGGTTGTCTGACGTGCAGGAAGCGTCGCATCAAGGTCAGTACATCGCGTTTCAATTCTGGTGATTTCTTCGATTTGATGGATGTAAGACGAGGAGGGGACGACGTTCTTCGCGATCTTTTCGTTTATTTGGAGCAAGCGAATCTACCTAAGAGTAGGCGAGAGGCCATGTGAGCTTGAGCTCCAGAAGAGCAAAGAGCCGAAAGCGAGCGACGCGAGCGACTTTATCGATCGCAAACAATTATTAATTCTTCGTACATCTGCATCCTACTCTGTCTTTACCCTCGGAGTCGAGCAAAGATCCTTCGTTTATTGTGCGCATTGCTAATACCTTCCATTACCAGTGTGACGAGCAACATCCAGCGTGTCGCAACTGTCAAAAATCCAAGCGGGACTGCCTGGGCTACGATCCCATATTCAAGCAACAACCCGGCCCTCCAAATATCCAGCCAGCCCCAAGCTCTGCCCCCTCGCAAGCAGGCTCGACCGCAACTGCGAACCCGTACGGCAATCAGTCGCAGGTCCTCGGTGGTTACGGTGCTCCCGTCAGCATGGCCTACGATCCCGCCCTCTCTGCTGGAGTCAGTTCTCCTGGCTCCGGCAGTGGACAGTACGACTACGCCTCCGCCATTGATCCAGCTCTGGAGGCTGCTACCCCTTCAACTGCTGCTAGCAATATATTTCAGCCCACCACATCAGGTATGCCAACTTTCCGCGATGATTTAAAGCGAGCATTGCAGAGCGCAAGCCCCTTTTCTGTTACATCCGATACACCGCACCTTAGAGGTGGCGCGTCCTCCTTCTCCCCTTCAACTTCGTTCTTTGAAGACGCAGCCGCTTACACGACTTTTCCAGCAAAACGCTCCATCGAACAACTCCTCACCCTCGGTGCCCCTCCCATTCCTGGTCTGCGCGGCGGTGACTTCTCCCAAGGCTCGCCCCTCCTCGAAGAAGCCAAGCACCTCTACTATAGTATTTATGCCCCCGGGCTCGAAGGTTTCCTCGAATCCAAATGGTTCCCTTCCGAAAGTGGTGTGAAGAGATTGACCACCGATCGGGCGGTGCTGGATAAATTCGGCCTTCTGCTCGCCCACTTCGCCAAGACAAGTCATACGGCCGATCCAAAGCAGATTGCCGTTACCTCCAGCGTTGAGGCCAGACTCGTCTGGGGTCTTGCAACAATGGTTCAACAAGCCGCTACTGCCGAAGGTTCTGCTAATGGTGCCAAGACTGAGAACAAGGCACCCGTTGTTCCACCAACTGATGATGCCACCGAAGCTGCCAACCGCTTGACGGTGTTTGAGAATTTGTTGACAGGTAGAGTTGCAACCAGCAACAGGCTTACAGCCCCTGTCCAGGGAAGCACTGATCATCACCGACTAAGAGAGTTGGAGTTCTGGTACACGCTGGGCAACTTCGTCTGCCTCCGTGATGACGACCCCAGTGAGGCTAAGGCTATTGATGACACTACCGGTGCTCTGAGAAATCTTCTTGATGGCAGAGAGAACCGAGATGTTCTCTACTCCATTGCCATTGTCCGTGCTCTTGGTCACCGTGTGTCCGAGTACACTGACAGCGATGCACCACTTCACTTTGACGAGTCTGACAACAAGTCGAAGTTGGCCGTTGCCAAAAAGTTCATCACCGACGAAGGAACAGGTGGGGGAACTACAAACGTCATTCGACGATTGTGTGAACTTGCTACCCGCTCCTGGGCTGCGGTCCCGACCCCTGCTGCACCTCCAGCAGCTGCACCAACTCCGGCGACAAAATCTGAATAATTGCCTCGTGGGGCAGCTAGTTAAGGGGCCTCTTGTGGCTTTTTAGGCGAATGTAGAAAAGGCCCCTTTCTTGGTTGCGCGCTTGGTATGACAACACAAAAATGTCAACAACGGAGACTAATCCTCCGATTCTCTTTTTGACCTCAAAAATGACAACTGAATGAATGTTCCTGGTCTCCTTCAATGGTGTTTATGGGGTCTTTTTATGGCGTTTCTTGCATTGTAATCATCTCAACTAGCTCTCTTGCTGCATTGGAAAAGGGAAATTGGGTCATACTTCTTTTGCTGCTCGATTTGCAGATTTGTTGTCACCAGAGGCGTACAATCCATAAACACGGATGGAGTGGAAAGAATACTTTTCCTTTCAAGCGAACTACAAGATGTAACCTTATGGATCAGGAAAGACAAAATCTGGCGGTTTGTTTCTGCTTTTTTCTTCTGCGTATAGAATGATGAAAATTGGGTGGGAAAGGGAAAGTGGAAGTTGCGAGAACAGCCTACGGAGTAGCCAGGGAGCTACCTCCAGACTCTTGATCATTGGGGATGAATAGCTGGATGGTGGATGGAGCATGTTTCCTTGTGTAGGATTAGATGACCACGAGATAAAAAAAAAGGCTTGTAATACGCCTCACTATTTACTTCCTTTCAATCGTAACGCGCTTGAATCTTAGCCGCCTGACCTGAGTAATAACACAACAGGCCTCTGTTTTTCAAACGACAACAACTCCTCCTTCACTCTTCCTCTTGCCCGCAAGATGTTACACGATGAAAGACAGAACGTTCTCCTCTTTCTTCAAACTTTCTTCCTCCGTGTTCACTAATCGCTCCACAGTAACGTTCCAGTGTTTCATGCCACCACATGAGCTCGTGGTAGATCACCGTCCTGGATGCAGGAACCCGTACCGTGGGGGGATAAAGGACCGAGGTGCTGCCCGAGATGCAGGTGCTAGGGATAGAGTCGGCTTGAGCCGAGAGATCTCTGGCAGGGAATATGAAAATGGTACCAGGTTCAGGCCCAGGCCAGGTCGAGATATTGGGGCTCGATCAAATGATCTGTTTTGTTACGGAGCACTAGCACTAGTTTGTCTAGCTGGACATAGGGAAAATAAAATGGTAGTAATGTCATTTGTTTATTGCTCGTCCTATTCATGCAATCGGTCTATGTTCTTTTGGTCTCTTAGCAAGCGCGAGGATACGCAAAGGAGCATCTATCCATCATCATCATCGTCATAATCACACCGCTTCATTCCATTTCATTTCATGTCCTTCTGCTCTCCCACCGGGCTCATCAGCTTCCCCTTCTCCACTGCACTCCTCACATTATCAATGCACCAGATCTCCATCTTCGTCTGCGTCTCCACCGTCCAAGTTCCCATATGTGGCACCAACATTACATTCTGGTTCGCAATCAAGCCGGGGTGAACTCTCGGTTCCTCTTCGAAGACGTCGAGACCACAGGACCAGACTTTGCCACTTTCGAGGGCGCGCACGAGTGCTTCTTCATCCATTACGGCACCGCGGGCTGTGTTGACGATAACAACGCCCTTTTTCATGAGCTCGAATTCTTTGGTGGAGATTATGTGGTGGGTTTGTTTCTGTCTTTCGTTAGCCTTCATATCCCTATCTATCTACCTCTCACGACCCGCAATTTGGAGATAGGACTTACGTTCAGAGGCAGATTAAGAGACAGCACGTCACTCGTCTTTAACAAGTCCTCAAAGCTAACATACTTGGCGCCACCACTCAGCTCCTCGGATAATGGCGAGCGGTTGTAGTACTGGGTCGTCATGTCAAAGGCAGCGGCTTTCTTCATTAGATTTCTGCCGATGCCGCCCATGCCTAGAATACCGAGGACTTTTCCTTGGGGGTCGTGGCCGAGAGGTGGAGGAGGGGAGCCTTTCCAGTGGCCGTTGCGAAGAGCCATCATTGCTTTGGTATACTGTTAGCTAGTGTTATTGTCGTTCTTGATGGAGTAGGGGAGAATACAGGTATTGAATCCACGTAATGCTCCGAGTATGAGGAACATGTTCGTATCTGCTGTAGCATCGTCGACGGCTGTTGGCACATTGCTCACTCGGATGCCTTTCGCCGTGCAGGCGTGGACGTCAATCTGGTCGTATCCAGCTCCTGCATTTATCTGTCAACCAAGTCCCAAATCCACTTCCTTAAACCCGTTCCTTTTGAACTAGGCCTCTGAGAAAGGAGGTAAAATACCATTGTGAGCAATAAACTTCAAGCCCTCCGGCAACGCTGCCACCAGCTCCTCATCCACCAGCCCGGTGATCGCAACGCTCTGGAATGTCCGGTATGCAACCACCACCTTGTCAAATGCGCCCTTCTTGCACTCTGCAATAAACTCTTCTCGTGAACGCGCTTTGGGTTCAATGAGCTCGCCGATTGAGGACAGGGCAGCCCATTCTTTCTTCGCACTGTTGCATATGTTAGCATGGGAATGGGCAGGGGTGGCTTTAGATGGAAGGGGATTTGAAATTGGGAGAGCGTACTGGTCGATTTCTCCCAGGAGGAGAATTTGTGGTTTGCTCATGGTGGATGTTTTGCAGGTTTGGTGGGGAAGTAAACAAAAAGGATGTGTTGAAGTGGGGGATGGGGTGGGGTGGGGTAGTTTTTATGGAGGGGTTGAAAATGCCCCTCGCTCGTTATTTCTCGTCGAGTCAGGCTGTACTTGTAAATACTGTAAGCTAGGTAAGCTAAGCTTCTAGAACACAAAACCATGCGCAGTGGTCGGGGAAAGGAAAGGGAATTGCGACTATAAAGGGAAGGCAAGGGTACGTACGAGTGAAGGTTGCAGTACTGTACTGTACAGTATGGTGAAGGCGATATCGGACCGTCAGTCGCCGTGTTGCTCAATTGGTGGACCGTGTTCGGCATATGTAGAATCGTTACATCAAGTATTCCACCACTTCCAACTATGGATGAAGGAGGCTGCTGATCCGAGACATGATGTTACATACTGTAGTTGTGTTTCTGCTATCACCTTCTCCCTTAAGCTTATAGCTAAGCATCGAGTAATTGATATCTTGTGATTTTCTCCTTCTCCCCCAGAAATCCAACTTTTATCTATACCGACTCCATTAACTCTTCCCAAAGCTATTGCTCACCTCCACGAATTGCCTCCACTGCTTCCAGGCCTCACCACCCTCCACTGCCCATCTTGCTCTTCTCACTCCTTCTTTCCATCTCCCCCCACCCGGACCTCTCTCGGTAATAACCTTCCCATCATCACCATGCCCCAAATCACTTGTATCCGCCTCACACACCCCCGAAACAACAAATAAAGCCGCCGTATTCATCAGAACGAAATCGAGAATTGGATCATCCCGAGGTAGTTCATTCTGGAGCAGCTTCGTCAAGATCGCTGCGTTCTCGTGGGGTTCTTTGCCAGGAGAGACATCTTTCAAAGCATGAGACGGCAATCCAAAATCCGCAGGTGAAATAGTGAAGCTTTCGACATCGACATCACTTGCCGAGGGCTTCTCGTGAGTTGAGCGATTTACCAGTCTCCAGCAGTAGGTTTTACCTGCACAACTGATCTCATCGAGGTCCTCTTCGCCGCAGACAACCAAAGCCTTAGTTGATCCAATCATCTTCAAGGCTTCCGCAAACACAGGTCCGATGTCTCTTCGAGCTACCCCTAGAAGTCGAGCTTCGATGTTCCCTTCAATTGGGTTGGCTAACGGCCCAAGTAAATTGAAAATAGTTCTCCATCCGAGTTCTTTCCGGATTGGAGCAACGTATCTCATGCCTGGATGAAACACTGGGGCAAAAAGAAATGAGTAATTGCTCTTCTCGTAAATACTAGCGAGTGTCTCCGGGGTGACGGCCATGAGATTTGGAGCTGTAGGTTGAGTAGCATTGAGTAGATCAGCTGAACCTGATTTGGAGGTTGAGGCTTTGTTGCCGTGCTTGCTCAGAAGTAGAAGAGATGATGCCAGAATCGATGAAGTTGTGGAAATATTGAAGGTGTTATGCGAGTCGCCTCCAGTTCCAACAATATCACACTAGAATGATTCTCAGTATATGTATGATACAACGGATATAATCAAACTCACAAGACCCCCTCTATAATCGCCTTCTGGCCGTCCTCGAGCTTTCACAACACGTTCTAATTTCTTCCTGTCTATTTGAGTAGCAGCTTGTCTCATTGCCTCGGCGCATTTCGCAATGACATCTGCTCTTCGATCCCAGCCAGTGAAGTGCAAGCATGTGAGAAGGGCACCTGTCTGAACTGGAGAAAGCTGATCTGTGAAGATGTGGGATATGGCCAGAGCAATTTCCTCTGCCGTGACATTGTTATCACCTGGTGACGGCCATAGTCTTCGGAGTAATGGGGTTATGGAGATACTTTGAGGAGCACTTGGCTCAACCCCAGAAACCATGTTTCTCGCCGATCAATTTATCTCAACGATTGAACTCAAGGAAAATGCTTGGGGGTCGTAGGCAAGTGATATGTGGTACAAATTGATCGGGAGGCATGCCGAGTTAATGATACCTGAGATCTTTTAAGGCCTCACAATCAGGAAGCGCTAGTCTACATTGGAACTTTTCGATGTACAATTTGAATCCGTGAATATCTCAGCAGCTTTTGAAAGAGCAATTCGGCAGGTAAGCTTCTTCACCCCCCATCTAAAATCCGTTTGGTCTTCTCTAATGAAACCCCCAGGATGCCAACAAGAATATCCCCACCATCAAAGGCAATGGCCTCAATCTTAAGATGTAGACGACCCTTAAAGATTCGACGTCAATATGCTACGGCTACAGCTACAGCAATCACGCCCGCTGCCTCCCATGCGCAGATGACAAGGGGAGAAGCTCCTATAGCACGATATCCACCTTCTCAACCACCCTCCTATAAGCCTCCCGAGTTCAGAAAGTCACAGCTGCTTCGACAATATGCATCACTCCTCCGTTCAACACCCCTGATGCTCCTCTTCCAACACAATAATCTTAAGTCCAACGAGTGGAGCGCGGTTCGGCGCGAACTTTCCCTCGCTCTGCGAAAAGTAGATGAAGCTCGAGTGGCTGCTGGCTTTCCGGCAGAGCAATTGGAAGAAGGGGTCAAGATACAGATCATCCAAACCGGCATCTTCTCCTCCGCGTTAAAAATTGTCGAATTCTACAAGCCAGAAACCTTACCCTCAACGCTGGACCCTACAGATCCATCTACACCTTCCTCTGCCACAATTCCGGTCTTCAAGTCAGACGGATCGCATTTGACGCATACATTGTCTAAAGCGGCCCACGATGCTACAGCAAAGAAGTCCCATGCCCTGGCCCCATTACTGTCGGGACCATTGGCGGTTTTGACTTTCCCGACTGTCTCGCCGCTGCATCTGAAAGCTGCTCTATCTATACTCTCGCCCAGCCCTCCACAGTTTCCTGCCCCGACAAGGAGGGCAAACCCTGGGTGGCATGATCCGCCTGTACAAAGCGGGATGCAGAAGCTATTGCTGCTGGGTGCCCGTGTGGAGGGCAAGGTATTTGATGTCGATGGGACGAAATGGGTTGGGGGTATTGATGGTGGATTGGAGGGCTTACGAGGACAGCTCGTGGCCATGTTGCAGAATGTTGGGGCTGGTGTCACGAACACACTGGAGAGTGCCGGGAAGAGCTTGTACTTTACTGTTGAGGGACGGCGGATTATGTTGGAAGATGAGGAGAAAGGACCTTCTGAAGAGAAGTCATAGAGCAGGCGTTGTGGCCTTGTATTCTGTATGTAGATCTAAAGACTTCTGTATAGTAAAATCAGTTCATATGCCTCGTTGCTTTTATCTTCATCCAGAGGGGTATCTCAGTCCCTTAACTCCAACTTGGAATTCATCCCAACAATACACCTAATCAAATCCCAATCCCCATTATGGCCAACCCAATCGCAAACTACAATTCCAGTACTACCATCCCCCACCTTCCTACCTTCGCCCCCATCCGGGCCTCCTATCTCTGTGGGCTCATTATGCCTCCTACACAGGAAATCAGTGATACTCGGGTTTACCTTGGCCGCGATCCTATCCGGCCAGCAATTTGCCCTCCAGAAATTCGAAGCACTCAAAAAGTTGATAAAGAACGGCTGCTTCGCCGCCTCCGCAGCAGCAGCATTCGCATCACCTGGTAACGAACAAACACCTTGAGCAGCCTTCTGAAGATGATCTGTGGAGAAGGTGATCTTCTTCTCGATGTTCTCACTCTCGGCAACCTCGTAGAAATCTTGCACGCGGATCTCACCACTTGAGCAAGTCCCGTCGGCGCAGTTGTCAGGCCAGGATTCGCCATCGATAGCCCAACCAGCACCGCCATTCTCGCCTTTTAGGGAATCGTCAAGGCTAAACCGCCGTAGGAGAACAATTTTGCTTCGAGTTTCTCCTAGAATCGGAATACGATTCTCGGTAAACCAACGATTTGGATCATTGGCATAGTGGTCCTTCAATATCTTACTAAGTTGTTGGTCTGTAGACCTCCCAACTCCTTCGCGCTTAAGAGATATGATGATTGTCTCGGTCGGATTGTCGTTTAGGAATGCGAACACAGTGTTGATTAGGTCGCGGAAGTATTTGGTGCCTGTGAGGGAGACTGGAAACGCGCTATGGACGAGGATGAGGCCCTCTTTGGAGGGGTCATCGGGGCTTTCGGGCTGGACTCTGATATCGAGGAAGCGCACCCCGTTATTGAGCTGGTCTTTTACGCTGACTGCTTGGCAACGGACAGATGGGAGGGCTTTATGATGCGTTGGGGAGTTGTGTGTGCCAGGGATACTGAGTGCTGAGAGGGGCGTTTCGTTCCTATGTCTACTCATCCATGATTCTAGATTCGCGGAAGAATAGAGCGCGAGATGGGAGGATTGTGGGAGGTATACGCCTGTGAATTCGAACAGCGGGTTGGGAGAGAGTGGTGTAAGGACTGTCGAGCGCTGGGAGGGAGTCGGGGTGTCTATTCTGTATCTCTGTCCCTCAACCTCGAATGTCAATCGTAGGACTTCCTTGGCATTCGGTTGGATGTCGGTGGGTTTGGATTCGAAAGGGCCAATTGGCACGGACACATCGTTTTTGCTAAAGCTCTCGGATTTGGCAGCAAGCTGGGGTGAAGATGGACTTGTGATATTGCTCATGAGACCGCCGAGGGTGCGAGTGACGAGACCCCCGCCCTTGTTACGAGACGATTGGGCGGCTTCAAAGCGCTCGACGAGCTTCAACTCGAGGGAATTGAAGGTAATATTACGGATGGACAATGGAGGAGCGGCCATTGTATCGGTCGGTCGGTGTCAATTGAGTGAGGCCTCGAGATTTGCAAATTGATGCCATTCAGGAGCTGGGCTGGGCTGGGCGTATTTCTGCTCTCCTGGTTGGACTTGTGGCTTAGCGCGGGGTAGCGGGGTACACCTGGCCTGGTACTCTATCACCAGGTACCTATATAAATCTAAGAGTTATCCTTACTTGCATTCATTCCCTTGCCACACCTTGTTGAGCTAAACCTGAGGCCAGGTAGTCTGATTCTTAACGTTATTCGTATATTCCACATCAATAATGGCCGAGCATGGAAATACTGCAAATGTTCTGTTTCCTTACGTACCTGATCGCAATAGAGACGTGACACGTAAATCCTGTATTACATTTCTAGTCCCTACCGAGTATAACAAGTACGCTTTATTTTTATTATCTGGGGTTTTCAAAACGTTAGATTTTAAAATGGTTGTTCATCCTTACATGTTCTGCCTGTTTTCCGACTCGTTGATCTGGAGTGTTTTTGCGGGAACCCAGCAAGAACCGGGCTTCAAGACTGTAGATTTCTTATACTTTACCTTGTTAAAAATCAAGAATTACATCTCGCAAGCACCTGATTCTCAACATACGCGACATCTCCTAAGGATGCGAGACTTGGCCAACAAGACTACAGTTACCGGGACTCTCGGCCATTTATACACAAACTATATGAAGAGACATTAGCGAATCGGCATTCGATTATATCTCCTTACTTTGAGATTATCTAAATGTAACTATGCCTAGACCATCTTTCCTACAGGGTCACGATAATCTGCAGACTGTCTCGCGGTTTGCTCTAAGTTCTTCATAGTCAAAACCTTTCATTCATACATACATACCTCTTGCAGGTCTCCCTGGCTTCTGAAATTCCAATTACTTGACCCAAGGTACACCACGGTGTGCCGAGGATATATTTAACTGCTCTTTACTACTTTAACACGCAAGTTTAAGGTGTATTGTTACTCTCTCATATAGTTTCGAGATCGACGTGAGACGCAGTAGAGCTTTACACCCCGAACTAGAACCATTCCTTTGATATTTATACCTTGATGTATTATGTATTTATAGCCGTTAGGATAAAGGATTAGAGACATCTCGTACCTTTACACTTAGTTTCATTGTAAACTTTTCACATTATGAAGCAGCTACCTGGGATGTCATATCACTTCGAAGTTACAGGCCTAACTGTAATAAACTATACTAGATATTTACTATTGCTATGATAATTAAATGAGAGTCCTAGATAAGATATACGGCTGCAGATTTTCAGCGAAAGTATTTGGCTAATACTTGCAACTTTTCATATATTATAATATATATTCCCGTAAGAATAGTCCCTATCTATTCCAGAATCTCATTTAGTATACCAAGGCTTTGACTCATTGTTTTCGACTGCCCGAAGTTAGACCTCAAGTTTGTTAGGAGTTTGTTTGGGGGTTATATGGTGAGTTAAGCGTTTCAAGTTCAAAATCAGTAAAGCAATACAGCCATTTGGCGCAGTGGAAGCGCGCGAGGCTCATAACCTCGAGGTACCTTGATCAATACTTGGAATGGCTATTATATTCTTTCTTTTTTGTTACATTCGGAGGTTGGTGTTGAAATTTTTAACACGCTGTCAAAAGGCTATGCAAAATCTAAGCTTGGCGAAAGCATATCCTTGACTATTAGATGAAAACAAAACATTATCATGGACTTTTACTATTTTATAATAAAATACTTATTATTTTTGGACATTTCTTAAGCTCTGAATAAAATGAGTTCGTCTAATTAGTATCGGTTTTCCCGGGGCATTATATGAGTCATTGAAATGGGTCAATCTAAGCAAATTCCGTAGCACTGGAGAGCCCTGGAAAATCACGAAGAATTTGATCACTTCTTATTATCCTTATTGCTATTAGTATCACTCCAAGCACCCTCGCGGTTAATGAGCGGCATTATTATAATGTGCTAGACGAAGTGAGATATTTAAAATCGATGATAATAAAAGTGCCGCTTATTGTGCCCAGCTCGGCTGGCACTATAATCTTATCTTAAATCGAAAACACAATACGCCTATCATGGCTATATATATATATATAGTTATACATTCCTTAGTAAACTATCCTACTATATGTTTAACTAATTTTATATTTTTCCTCCACTAGTTCAAACTCTCCCGTTTCGGATTTACCTATTCAACTCACGCTATGGAAGGCAAGTAAGTTAATCCCGTATTCGTCGTTGGTGCATGCTATATTATGCGGCGATACGAGTACTATATATCTTCACTGCCTCTTCCTCGAGTATACTATTTTTCGTAGCAAGCCAAAGGCATGAAATCTAGTGCACTCCACCAGCTCTCACTATCTTACCCGACTAGTATCCTCTATATGCAGAGAGAATTTGAGGCGGGTAGGTGTTCAGGTAAACCCCTTCAATATCCAATAGTATATAACTCGAAATCACCCGAACTTAAGTCTGATAGAATATAACTCAAAGGTCTGATCCTAAGCAAAACCAAGACTTCTCCTAGGTATCAAATACAAGGCAAAGATAGACGCTAGCTACCTAATAGGAGAAAAGCAATAGTGCCGAATTCTCCGACCCTGAATCACCCAACTATCATCTCTGATTTCTTGGCGATAGGCTCCCTCACCATCCCGTAACTCCGATAAATACCATACCCCCTGTTTCTCATTCCAAACTCATTCAAGTCCAAGTCGAACGTTACTTTCTCTATAAAACCAAAACGAGCATACAGATTTCTAGCTTTCGGGAAGCTGTTTAGATGAGTTGGCAAGCCTGCTTCATCCGCCTTGTCAATACAGTACCGGATGAGCATCGAGCCAATTCCTTTGCCCTGGTGTGAAGGAAGTGTGGCGCAGGAATTGAGCCCTAATTTACTGTCAGACAAATTCATAAACAAGGTCAGAGTAGATGTGCAAGAAAAGGAATGAATACAAAAACTCTTTCTCCCCGACATGATTTCTTCAGTCCTTCGAAAACACTCTCCAAGGGCCGTCGCAAACTCCGTGTTATACCCCTCAGTTGGCTTCCCCTCCCCCGAGACGGCTTGCTCCATATTCTCCCAGTCCTTGAGTATCAGACATCCCATCCCAACGATTTCGCCGCCGTATGTGATTTTAAGAACTTCGCAATTGGGTTCTTGTAGGCGCTGGCTCAGCCGTTGAGTGTAGAACAAATTCATAGCTACTGTGGACGGCCAGCTCGGGAAAAAGAACGCCATTGTAGGTTCTGAGAATTGCGAGCTCACGAGCACAGAAACGAGTATGGGGATATCTTCTGCCGTTGCTGCCTCGAGGAGTGGTAGATCATCACTTCGAGAGGCCATTTGTTAGGTCTAGGAATTAATCTCTAGAAAATATAAATAGATGTGAGGATCTGAAGACGAAGGGTACTACCTTTATATATTTATCAGCGTTGCAACCTGAATGTACGTAAATTCCGGAGAATAAAAATACTTATACTATATCGCGTTAGCAAAATATAGTCAGCTCTTTTTAAAAATAGTTATATATTAAACAATCTTATGTCCTTGCTATTTTAATAAGTTTCTTAACCTTATATACTATTATAACTTATACTAAAGGATAGAAAGAAAGGTTAGTATTAGTATTATAAGTATTTAGATATATCCCTTCGTCTTCTACTATCCTAGATAGAAGAGGCGCGTAAAGTGGTTTCCTCTTAGCCTACTTTTACACACGTGATACTAAAATTAATTTAATTATTAATTAAAAGAAATTATATATTAAATATATAATTAATAGTTTATAAAAGTATACTTTATAAGCTAGTAGAATCTATAATTTTAAAAAGTGAAAATATAAAGATTTATAAGTAAAACACGAAGACTCACAAGTATAAAATAACTTATAAGCAACGCGATCCTTATCTAGGATAGAGAGCGAGAATGCCGGTATAAATATATATATATCAGAGTGCGCATGAGATAGTGAGGTGCTGACAGCTGTAGATACGCTTGCTTATTTTGCGCTGGCGGTCGAACTTGTCTTACATAGGCAGCGCAGCACATGGTTAACAAGGATGGGACGTTGCAGAAGCTCGTATGAGTAAAGATAAAATTAACTATATACTGAATTAGTAGGGAGTTCTTAGTTCATTCTTCCGATCGGACTTGTTTTGTATAAACGGTATAATGTCAACAAGGATAAGACATCGCAAAAGCTCGCTTGAGAATAACAAGAAGTGAACGACACAGCAGAGAATATGGTGCCAAGCGTATCGCCATTGAAATGCATGTCCAGCCAGCTCGGAATCAAATTCTCACTCACCTCTCCATGCTGTGAGGTCCTATCGTACGCCTATCCCATACCATCACATCACATCACCATCATCACCGCCACCCCAACCGCTCCCAAACCCCCCTTCCCTTCCCTACCCCCTGACACGCCTTATCAACATTCATCTCCCACATCAGATTCGTCCCCTCGGGAGGTCTTCTAACCCTGAACCCGCGTCCCCAAACTCCCCACTCGTCTCCAACCCCACCGGCCACGGCAGCACCACTTCAAACTCCCCCGCGCTCACCTGCCGCAACGGCGCCAACAGCGCCTGCTCCGGCACTCTCACTGCGTGGTCTAGAATCTCGACATGCAGCACGCGAAGCCACACGCGGGCGAAGACGCCCCAGAAAGCTTCCCACTCGGCTTCATCGGCTTTGGGCCTGCTATTGGCGGCCGTGAAGCCGACGGGCCAGGCGCGGAAGAGCAGGTACATGGGGCTGAAGAGGGGAAGGAGATATGGAGCTGCGCGAGGAGGGCAAGGTAGGGGGCGGGGACGGTGGCGATAAGGCGGGTGGCGGCGCCGCTGATGGGAAGCCGGAAGGTGGTGGATGAGTAGAGCATGCTGATGAATTCTACATAGCTATAGATATTGGGCCGGGTGAGCTATTCATTAAATTGAAGAGCAGTATTGTATTCTAGTGCATGCATAGGAAGGAAGGCATGTGCCATGTAGGTATATATGTATAGCGGGGCTCACTCACATCTGTCTACAGCTCAACAGTAGCGGCACTATCTCCCAGCCATTTCGTACGCTCTGGCGATACGTCGTATCGTACGTATCACAGACACCGTGTCTAGCACTGTGGGTTTGGAAGTAGCTGTGTGCACTTGGCTCAACGCAGCGCATGTGTCAGCTTGCCGTTGCAGAGGAGGATGTGTTGCACGGTTCCGTAGGAGTCAAGAACGTGCTCGTAGATTTGACGCCGGATCTCGGCAGGGAGGGCGCTGAGGAGCTGGGACTGCATTTGTGCGTCTGCTTGTCCTTGTGGCACATGGCGGTTGGGGGTTGGTACGTGTGTGAGGCGGAGGAGGCTCGCGCATAGAAATTAGTGAACCATAATTTAAACTTCGAGTAGTGGTTCCGGGCTGCTGTTGCGGAGTCCTTGCGCGCAGTGGACAAGAAGGTTAGATCAGGCGTAAGAGGCGTGTTGTAGTAATTGAACCTATATTATCTGAAATCACTATGTAGGTAGGTAGACATAGAAGAGATATTATAGAATGATGTTGGTGATGAGGCTGAGCCGCTTAATAAGCGAATGCAGATTCAATCTTCCGGAGGGATCCTTGTCGGGACTACGGAAGATAGGCTTAAATCCCGCCTCTACGGAGAACGCGGTATTTACTGTAGTATACGGAGTACGAAGGTGGGGAGTGACCTGCCAAGCCGCGCACTTCCCATTGCTTTGACCGACTAGGAGCGGGGCCAACTACCTAGGTATTACAGCTTTCCGAAAATAGTACACGCTCGGCAGAAAAAGAGTTACGAGGCCTAGGGGCATAGTCTTACTTCTTAGCACTGGATTGTCAGTCGCTTTCACGTGCGAGCCTTATTTCGAGCCTCATTTCCGAACCACGTAACTGCTTTGTCTACCGAGTACGTACTACGCAACCGCTTTTGCCGATTACTAAAGATAAGCAATACCGTAGTAATCGTGTCCCCCTGGCCCTGTGGGGAGTGGTAGTCCAGAGGTAGTGTGGGGGGAATGCTTGGACCACTGTGCTCGGAGGTCAGGGGACACGATTATGAGGGTCAATGCGAAGCAAAGACCATCGATTAATTGTTAGCGCTAGTAAAGAGGGGGGACACATCCGACGCGCCCCTGTTAGTGTAAAAGGTGGGTTTTTTGTGGATTTATGGTCCGTGAGTACTTGAAAATGTCTATTTTATATGGTAAAACGTACCCAGCAACGACATAGCAACAGGTAAAAACTAGCAGGGGCGCGTCCGATGTGTCCCCCCTCTTTATATACTTTCTCATCTAATATGCGACCTGAAATTTGGTGTTTTAGCTGGGGGTATAGGGTGAAAAAGATAAATAGCGACCTTTTTTAATGCTAGGCGAAATGGAACGATCTAATTGGACTAGAAAATAAAGTAGTAGAGCAGGGGAACAAATCTAATTACCTTATAAATAAAGTAGTGGTAGGAGCGTTTTTACACGTGCTCTTAGTCTGCGCCACGGTACTTTCTGCTCCCCTCTCTCTATAGCCCCTCTCTCTATAGCCCCTCTCTCTATAGGGCGCAATTATACTTCACTTCCTCTACGGGGCGCAATTATACTTCCTCTCTCTATAGGGCGCAATCGTACTTCCTACTTCCTCTCTCTCTATTAGGGCGCATTATACTTTCTTTACCCCCGCCTCCCCCCCTTCCCCCGCGGCCTTCTTCTACTCTACTTCCACTCCTGAAAAACTTATATAAAATAGTTTTTAAAAGATGCTTAGACCACGTCAGCTGGCAACTACTAGGAGCAACGCCCCGGAGCTTGCGTAGGGCCGCGGGGGGCATGGTTAGGGATTACGAGTACTGTGCGCCTGAAGCCGCGTACTTCGAGATAACGATCACTATCACCAAAGCGTTGTAGCGCACTTGTAACTCCAGCAGCTAAAAAGGCGTGTTAAGTACGAAGTAAATACCTTTCCTCCTCACTGGCAAGGCCCCTTGTTTCTGCGATTACCTATACCACCATAGAAGATCCAGCAGATATTTTGATAGTCAAGAACAGAAATTTGTTTCAAACCTTGGTCATCAGGAGCCTTATTACTAGGGCATTCTGCAAATGTAAGGGGCAATCTCACTTTTCTGGGGAAACGGGATCATAGCGAAGGCCGAGAGATCCTCGCAGCAAGGCCTGTGCAAAAGGGCAGTCTATTTTAAGAGAGACAGGCCAAGTGATCGCTTCGGGAGATCAACATCTTAAGGAAGTATATATGTTCTTATATGCCCTCAAAAAATTTCTCCTCATCAGCTGCTATTTGTTTCCAGCTTCATTCGTTTTCAGCTTCTTTATTCTTTTATTGCTTCGTCTCTATAAAGAATCTTCGCCTCTGCATTTCGACTTGATTTTTAACTTTTATTATGAAGCTCCCAGTAGCTCTTGTCCTATTAGCAGCAGTTCTTCCTTCTACAACTGCATTTCACCTTGGCTCCGGGCACCAAAAATTCTATGATATTGAGCGACGCAATGACAAAGGCTCGACGTCCCTCGACAAACGAACTTCCTGTGAAAATTCAGCCAGTAATCGAGCATGCTGGGGAAACTACAGCATTGATGATGACTGGTATACTACAATTCCTGACACTGGGGTCACCAGAGAAGTATGCACACCCAAGGACTTGAACCCTGCCATTGCTAATGCTATTATAGTATTGGTTGGTAGCACAGAATACCACTCTCGCCCCTGATGTTTGTATACACTTTTATGTCATACGCTACTTTCAACTAACCATTTTTCAAGGGCTACGAAAGATACACAATGAACTTCAAGTACGAAATCCGTCTTGATATATAATCTCGACGAAGCTGACAATCACCTCAGTGGTTCTATTCCAGGTCCAACAATCTCAGCCGATTGGGGAGACAATGTTATAGTGCATGTGACGAATAACGTATGTATTCTTGACCCAGGATCTCAAGCAATGCCTGACTTTCAAAGCTGCAAAACAATGGGACTGCTCTCCATATGCATGGTATCCGACAGCAGAACAACACCCAATACGACGGAGTTCCAGGTTTGTTTGCCCTTTTTAAAAGTATTAACATCATCGATTAAACTCTTGTCTAGGCGCAACTCAATGTCCAATTGCACCAGGAGCGACGTTCACATACAAATTCCGTAAGTCAGACAAATTGCCCCCGTCGCAGAATTCATCTGACTGTTCAAGGCGCTACTCAATACGGAACAACATGGTATCATTCTCACTATAGTCTTCAGTACTCTGATGGTCTTCTCGGAGCTATTATTATTGACGGCCCTGCATCAGCCAACTACGATGTCGATCTTGGACCAATGTTGATTTCTGACTGGTTCCATGAGTCTGTTGCCTCCCTTTGGGACTATGCTAGAATCGGTATCCCACCAGTTGCTGAGAATGGTCTTATCAATGGCACAAACACCTTCGACTGCTCCGATTCTAACAGTAGTGCTTGTCTTGGGACTGGAGTCCGAAACGAAATTGTAGTGGAGAAAAACACCACTTACCGTCTTCGTCTTATTAACACTGCCATTGAGGGATATATCCGGTTCAAGATTGATGGGCACAGCTTTAGGTATAAACGCTCCTTAATTCTAACTCATTATGCTAATGTTTATTAGTGTCATCGCTATGGATCTCGTTCCCATTGTCCCTTACGACACCGATAGCATTGTTATCGCCAATGGCGAAAGATACGACATTGTGTTCACCGCCAATGCAACAGATGACAACTACTGGCTTCGTGCAATTTACAATTCTGACTGCGGCACCTACAATGCTTACGACGCTAATATCAAAGGAATAGTCCGCTACAACGCCTCTTCGACTGATGACCCTACCACCACTACTCAAAACTATACTGCGCAGTGCTACGACGAGGACTACTCTAACCTCGTCCCCTACGTCTCTCAAACAGTCGGCAGCGCAGCCACTGAGTTCAGTACCGAACTCAACTACACCTACAACGATGACATCTGGCGCTGGACTATAAACTCGTCTTCCCTTATTGTCAACTGGAGCGAGCCCACCATCGTGCAATTCTACGAAGCTGACGGTGCTGCTGACCTCAGCTGGTCCACTGACGCCAATGTCTGGGAAATCCCTAATGCTAGTGAATGGGTTTACTTCATTCTGCACGATGAATCGACTTCCGATCTTGGCCACCCCATGCATCTCCACGGCCACGATTTCTTCATCTTGGACTCCGGAAACGGCACCTTTGATGAATCGACCCTCTCCTCCTTGAACCTGATCAACCCACCACGCAGAGACACCGCCGTTCTGCCAGGCGACGGATATCTCGTCATTGCATTCAGAATCAATAACCCAGGGGCATGGTTAATGCATTGCCATATCGCCTGGCACGCGAGTGAGGGGATGGGCATACAGTTCTTAGAACAGGCGGATATTTTGCTTGATACGCTGGATAATTATGATCAGATTGAGACGGGATGTAAAAGTTGGGACGAGTATGCGCTTCCTGGGATTACAACGCAGGATGATGCTGGTATTTAAGGCGCTTGGAGTTGTAGATTAAAACGCTACTGCTAAAACTCCTTATGTAGATAATTTATAATTAGTAGCTATAAGTCTATATAGCTTATGAAAATTCTATTTCAGAATGTAAAAATATATTAGAATATAATAACTAAGTAGTTATTAGTATTTGTTAATAGTCGGTTAGCCTTCTTTGCTCGCGTTCGCTTATAGTCGGCGTAAGCGAACATCCTATATAAGCAAACGTCCCGCGATAAAACACACTAAAATCGCGATAATATAGGTGTAAAAACATAGATTAAAATATATATAACTCTACTACACTTTAGATACATTATAAAATAAATTATATAAAGCTTCCCTATATATATATTAAGCTATATAACTAATTAAAATAGAAATTAAATAGGCTATATACCTTAAAAGTTATAAAAAGTAGTATTTTAAAATATTTTTTTTAGTGAGGAAATACTATAAAATAGGCGTAGAAATAGCTATTTTGCGATTTTAGTAAGGAATCCTATATAAATTATAATATAGGATAATTGCTTATATAAGATAATTGCTTACGCTAACTATAACTAAAGAGAGCAAAGAAAGAAAACCGACTATTAGAATATATATATTATAGAGGCGATACTAAAATACTTTATAGTCATGTGACTTAGCGCATAATAACTAAGTAGTAATAAGGTTATCCCTATTACTATAACCTTAGCTAGAACCTTCCTCTTTATATATAAATAAGACTATAGATATAATATATATAATACTAGTATTAGTATAAGAATAAGAAGAAGTAATTACCTTATAATACTAATACTAATTAGTAGTTATCTTATAAGAGAGACTATAGAATAGAAAGATATTAGAAGAAAAAGTAAAGGAATAGATA
>QGMF01000146.1:0-57959 GCA_007821475.1 Lachnellula arida
CGTTACACTAAGGTCCCTTGGTCACGTGTCACGTTCGTAACATTAGATAGGGGGTAAAGAGGAGAATAGTATATCCTTCCCCTTAGATAATCTAGTAGTTAATATTATAATAGTTAATAGAGCAAGCTAGTGCTTAAAGTATAACGATTATACTTTCTAGTCTTCCCTAGAAGGCTAGCTTAGACTAGATCCTAAGAGCTAGGCTATTATAAGGTTTAACTTAAAGACTCTATTAATATATTATATAGAGTTGCTACACTTAGAAGTGTAGTCTATTACTAAGTATAAGGTAATAAACTAATATTATAAAATACTATTTTAAGTTAAGTATAAAGCTTCTATCTAATAGGTAATAACCTAGTCTTATATAGAACCTTTATCCTTATAGACTGCTAGGACCGCTCGCCGGTCCTATCGACTAGACTGCTTAGGTAGCTAGTCGGTCTAGTCGGTCCTAGATTACGTGATCTAATATCCTGTGAAATCCCTAGGTCGCTTTATAGGCCACTAGGCCCTCCGTGCGACCTGCTTTTAATATAAGGAAACTGCAATCCTCCTAAGGGTTCTATTATATCTATAAACTAGACATTGAGCCTAAGGTCCCTTAGTCACGTGTCACGTTCGTAACAAAATAGTCCTCTGCCTTATAGTAGAGGTATTAAGGTCCTAGGTGCTTAAGAGTATTACTAGAGGTTTAAGAGTAAATATAATACTTATAGGTATTATTTATAGGAAAATAGTCCGTATTAATTTAGAGTTTAGCTTTGACCTTAGCGATAAAGACGTTTACTTTTTTGTTTATTTTATTAAAGATTATAAGGTTAGAAACCTTCTCTAAATATCTTCCTTCTGTATTATATACTAGTATCTTAGGTGCTTAAGGAGGTTATAAATAAGATTCCTATTTTAGGGGTAAGAAAGGAGGCAGATTTATATAAGGGTTATAGTAGTCTACTAATAGATCTTAGAATTATAGTCTAGAGGCTCTCGCGTTAAGGTGTTAGTTTGCAAGTTCTTATTCGAGTTACGCGATCTTCTATACTATAAGCAAGATCGTGTCCTTTTAAGTTAGTATAGAAGGAGTATTATAATATTCTTTAGGCTAACTTAAGGATCCTATATTATCGGAAGTATATAAAGCAATATTATATAGGTTAACGAAATTGCCTTTAATAGGCTTTTTTGCAGGTGATTAGGAAAAGGCTCTAGGAATTAACTAGGTTTCTATATAATCTAAAGAAGTATTATTATTATTATTAGTAGACATAGAGGCTAAAGTATCTCGTGAGAAAGCGCGCGTGTTTAGGTAGGTGATAGGGGGTACTATAGTTAAAGTTTTTAGAGGCAGTCAAATCGTATTAGTTACCTTTAATATTTAGGGTTATATTATTTTAGTAAAGCTTAAGAGCGCTATTGCAAAGAGGTTTTAAAGTTAGGATATTTTAAGTCTTCCTAGACGGTAAAAAGAGAGTTTATTATTATATTATAGCTTATATAAATAACTAAGAAAAGAAGTTAAGAAGGTGGAAGAATACTAGTAATAGGCTCTTTATTAATAAGAATAATAGACTAAAGAGGGAAGAAGAGAGTAGGAAGTAGCTCCTTCTTATACTAATCTAATTTATATATATATAAGAGGAAAAGCTAGGCGGCTGCGTGGTTAAGTAGGGTCGTATATAATTTACACGCGGGGATAGCCTTAATAATATAGGACTAGTAAATAGCGGACCGTAGCTGGTGGAACACGTGCTTGAGCATATAATCTAACAGCATATCACCTGCTTGTAACACCTAAGAGATACACCTAATTATAAAGGCGCTAGTAATTCGACCCCTAAAAGTATATCGAGAATAAGTAGTTAGCGATAATAGCGTTATAGGCAAACTATACGCGCGTTTATAAGTATATACTACTTTAAATTAGGACTACTAGCCTAAATAAGAGATAGTATAACTAGCTAAAGACTTATATAAGAATTACTAAGAATGCAACGTTATAGTTCTCACTTAAGGGAGTGTTTTAAGCATTTAAGACCTGCTTTATAACTATTAATAATCGCATTACTAAGGCCTATTATAATTGGAAGATAAAGCAGCTCTTGCTCTGCGCCGAGCAGGTATAGATGAAGTAATTCGCACTTCCTGCGCAGGTTATTCTCGCTAATAGCTTTATTAGAGCCTAAAACCGCTAGATGGAGGAGTCCTAGCTAATTAGAGTAATGGATAAAGAGGATAAGTGTAACTGCCTCTTATTTAGGAAGTAGAACCTCCCCTGCGAGTATATGCTAGAGATTTAGTACTTTAGCGGGACTTAATTTGAGCCTAATTAGGCTAAGTATAGCTCTATGTTTAATAAGCAAAAGTTTAATTTCTATAAGGGGAAGCATATAATATAGGCCTAAATCGAGGCTAGCGAAGATCCTAAGGGACCTTATTCTCTTAACTGCGCGCTGGCGCGTAGCAAATTTAACCTTGACAAGACTGCAAATAGAATTAAAGATTGCAGGTTTTTTATTGAGGATCGCCTTTGCTATGCTAAGGTTCCTATAGAGAATGTAGAGCGCCTTATAAGGGCGTTTAATCGCGTATATATAGTTGCGGTGGAGCGATTAGAGGCAATGACGCTTTGAGATTTGGAGGCAATTGCGATGGAGGAGGAGCGCTACTTTAATGATAAGGAGACAGCTAGACTAGAAGAGGAATTGGAGTTAGCAATTAAAGAGGAGGGATAGAGCAAAGGGAGCGCTGATGAGGTTATAGAAGAGTGAGCGCCGATGAGGTGGCGCCGACGCGGTGAATGAGGGGGAGTACTGCCTGTGGGACCGCGCTAGTATAGCTCCATTCGTTCTATTATTTAATAGCTTAAATAGCTGCATTTAAAGCTTCTAAATAGCATCACAAATAGTTCAAATAATATATTTTAGCATGAAAGCGCGTTATTGATGTGGAAGTATTATTCCTCGCGAAGTGCGCAAAACGCGCCCTTAAAGCAGCTAGCTCGAGAAAAAATACTTCGAACTAAACGAGTGGAGCCCTGGGTTTAATGCTTAGCGTGTATGCGGAGGCTCTCCTAGGAACTTGACGTGTCTGTGATACTTGTAAATGATAAATATGATGCACCGAGTCACGTGTTATGGTCCGAGCTCCTGTGTCAATGATAAGCTTAAAATAGACGCCGACGCCGAAGCTTAATTAAAGCAGACGCCAAACCTTTTCCTACCTCACCCTCACCTCCACCAGCATCCTTATTTTTGGGATGTGACCTCCCTTCTACTGTGCCGCCTACCTGCCTACAGTACGTACACATATATGTATACAGACAAGACAAGTATCTGAAACAAAATCCTTTCGCCTAGCTGTCCATAGAGCTTCCTTCCATCCAAGACCTTGCATGTTCGAAACCCTTGATCCACACTTCGGATACTGTACGTCGGCGATGAATTTGAGAACGGCGATTAATTTGAGAATTAACATGTCGTGACGAGGTACACACTGTCTCCGTGCTTGTCTCTGTGCTTGAAAGAACTCGCCAGGCCGAGTAAAGGCGGTAAATTTAGTATGCCTCCACCGATCTTTTTACATTGGTACACGGGAGTCCGTGTTTCGCACACAACCGCCACAATCAATAGGCAAGGTATTGATAGGATTGTTCGCTATGCGCCGCTCCTTAATGTTGGAACTTTCTGCAAGGTCCTTCAAGTACAGTAATACAAGCCTCCCTCCTACCTCCACTTCTCACGGGCCCTTCAAAATATATCTCTTTCTTTGGCATCAATTTCCCTTCTCAGGCTTATCATCATTGCAAACGGGGTTTCCTTCGACTGGAACTGTATACTACAGCGTCAAAGTAAAGCCATGTCGCACACCTGCTACTTTCCATATGGTGGCGTCCCAGACTCTTCCAGCCCTCCGATGCTCCCATGTGACCCAAGCGCTCAAACCACTGCGTGCTGCGCACCCGGCGATTCCTGTTTTGATAATGGCCTCTGTTTAAGCAAACAGTTCTTCTTCTACCGCGGAGGATGTACCGATAAATCCTTTCCTTCGGCCTCCTGTGCGACTCGCTGTACTGGATTGGCAACCGATCAATTGGCCATGAAGTCTAGTAAGTTAATTAAGCCTTCTATGTATAACGTTCCTTGACGAGAAACCGAGTGCTGACCTTGTATCGCAGCTGTACAAAACACTTTCCAAGTAGTGTTACCTTGTGGGAATATTTACACGGCAGGCCCTGACCAGACTTTCACCTGCAGCAAGAATGAGACGGACTGTCTGACCGCAAACTTTACCATGCCAGTCTCATCCCTCACAGCCACGAGCATTACTGGGAATGTCGCCTCGGACGCCTCGGACACCTCGAGCTTGAACACCTCGACGACGTCCACCGTCACAGCCTCGGCCTCGATAAGCGCCTGTCCGACAAGTCAAGCGGAGAGCACGGGTATCAGCGCAGCGACGTTGGGGGTAGCGATTGCCGTTCCCGTGGTAGTCCTTTCGATCCTTGCCTTGTCAGGCTTGTTTTTCTTCTGGCGCGAGCATAAGAAACGCGTCAACGCAGAGAAAGCTGAAGCCTATCCAAATGCCCAACCCTATCCTAATACTCAAGCCTATTCCAACGCGCAAGGCTATCCCAATACTCAAGGCTATCCCAATGCTCAAGACTATTCCACCACTCAGACCTATCCCAACGCTCATTCTCAAGATCCCAAACCACCTGTTGAGATAGGGGCCAACGGTGTCCGGACATATGAGCTAGCAGGTGCAGATGGACAGGGTCCTATACGCATATGAAGCCGCAAACAGGGGTGTTCCTTTTGGACACGATATATACGATCTCTGAACATGTTTTACTTGGCGTCGGCGCTTGGAGCGATTGGGCTTTGCGTGTATGTGTGGCATATGTTGTTAATAATTCCATTAATGTACATATATTAGAAGAGAAAGCGGGAGTAGAAGAGGAAGAGGAAGTTGCAGCACCATCTTTTAATCAGAGGGGATGCGGTGGGGTGGTGCTATTCCGGTCTCTCCAAAACCATGTTCTCGCGTACAGTACAGTAGACAGAAGACGTGATTGATTTCCCTTTAATCGTTTCATGTCTGCAATTTCTGGTTATCTTACTTCCATATTATCGAGATGGTCAGTTGTTATTGGATTTGCATATGGAAGGAATACCTAACCAATAATATCCCGGGTTGGCCGAAACTGCCACTGGCCTACCTAGGGTTATGCTACGCTAGGAAGCAATTATGGCACACCTTAACTGCTACAGTATATAGAACGACAAGGCTTGTTACTTATTAGCTGGCAAGTTTTCACCCTGCTGTTCCTGCTGCTGCAGTATAACGTAATGTGACTATATCCAAACCTCCCACGAATATACTCCCCCATTCTGCCGAGCGCGATATCAGGATTCTCCCATTTATTTGGGGTTTTTAGCTCTCTTTATTCATGCCTGTACATGCATCTGTCTCAACTCAATTAACCATAGTTCCACATCACACTCAACAAGACACAACCCCCCATCACTTCCCTTCTCCCTTCTCCCTACTTACTCCCTACAACCCCATATTTACCCCAAATTCCACCTCTACCATTAAACCCACCTACCCATCCTATCTCCTTTCCAAATCACTCCTCCCCTACTCCCTCACTCTCGATTCATTCATCCATCCATTCATCCATCACCCCTATCCTATATCCACACCAAGAATTTAACCCCGAATTATATCTTCCTTTGGATACTAATCTTGCGTTTTATTATTATTAGCTCAGCACATACGTGTGCAAAGAAATCCTCATCAGCGTGATTTACTTCTTTTTCAAGTAAGTAATTCATTCCCAATAAATAAAAAATCTTCCGTGACGAGTAAGTAAGTTTAATTGATAGCTATCATCCACATCCAACCCACCATCTCCACCTAAAGCCAAAAGAATCCTGTATCATACTATACCTAGACAACCGCCAGCATAGCAAGTTCCGTTCCAATATCACACATCTTTTCCCACGGCCTGCAAATCAATAATAGCTAGCTATCATTCTACGTGCTCCACTAGCGTCCTCGGGTTTCGGATGTACTGTAGGACAAATTATAAGGTAATCAAGTAAGAGTTTAAACTTTACATAAGTATATAAAATATAGCAATCGGCGTCACTGCATTTACCTTAAGGCTATAACGTATGGGAGATATTAAATAGCATAACACACACGACGCTTTACTATATATTTGTTTGTTTGGTCGTCCCATAGTAGTAGTAGTAGTATACCTGGCTTTTTGAGAGCCGAAAAAGGGGGTTCTAGCTTGTGAGTCGTAAGCGACGCTCAACATATACCACTTCCGCTAAATGAGTAAGTAGTAAATTTCACGGCGGTCGTAGAAGGGAGGTAAATGTAATACAATGAATTCATCTCTATCTACTGGCTCTTTTGAATTATACAGCTCAAATTGCAATTCAAAAGAAAAGCGTCAAGCATCTAACTAACTACAATCCCCAACTCCCCCAAAATAAATCCTCAAATCTAGTGCGTTCCATTAACCCCATTCGTAACAGGCTCCTCATACTTCTCCCAGTTCGCAAGCACCGCCCCAATCTTAGGACTATTTGTAAGCCGGTACACATCCTCGAAATACTCCTTTGTAAGCTCGAACGGCCGCGCCGTCACGTTAGGGATGTACTTCCCAATCAGCTTACTTGGATCGATCGTCGTCTTGTTGATTTTCTTCAACAGGAAAGAACGGAAGGGCTTGACACCAGATCTCAAAAAGGTGGAGTGGAAAGGTACGTCGATGCCTTTGAGCGGGATGGTGGCGAAACCGCGTTGGAGGTCAAGGGGCTTGGGCTTAGCCTCTGTCTGTTTGGCACACTCGCGGATGATCTCTCCAAGATGCGCCTTGACATCTTCAAGGGAGAGGGTTTGCATCAGTTGCTGGATGTCGATTTTCTGGGCCTTGAGGTAGTTCGTGACGCCAGTGAGGGTGTCGAGGGCCCGCAGGTCACCGGCACACACGTATTGCATGTTGGCGATGTTGTAGTTGACAATCTCGAGCAGCCAGTTGGTTTCCTCGGCGATGTTGGCGACGACATACTGCAAGGCTTCTTCGTTGAAGGTTGCGGAGATACGGGATGGGTTCACGGCGCACATGGAGTAGTTGGAGCGTCCGGATTCGTCGCGCTCGACGGCTACTTGCATAGTGAGACCACGGTAGAAGACAACGGATACTAAGCTCTCGATAGGCATGACATCAGCAAGAGCAGCGAGGGCAGAGTATTCTCCGAGGGAGTGACCAGCGAAACTGCTGTCACGTTGCACGAGACCCTTTGATCTCATGTCCTCGAAACTAGCCTTCTCCATGAGGGTCAAGGCTGGCTGGGTGAACTGCGTTGCGGAAAGAAGACCGGTCGGTGAACGGTATGTGTATGATGTGGTTTGTTCATCAATTTCCTTAAAGATCTTCTCGGACTTTGTGGAGCCATCGGAGCCAACAGTCTCGAAAGTCATTGTCATATAGTTCTGACGGATGGCTTTACCGCGAGGACCACCAAAGTGGATGGTGAGCTCTTTGGGGTTGTTTCTCACAATGTTGGTGATTTGGAAACCTAGGGATAATGTTAGCTACAATTGATTTCCATCTGCAATTGAAAGATTTACCATAGTTGTCCATGAAATGCTTGTCGGCTCTGTCCCAGACCTCCTTGGCAACTTCACTGCTTGCATAAAGCTCCATACCCATTCCTTGCTCCTGAGAACCTTGTCCAGTGAAGACGTACGACGAGACTGGTTGTTCGACTTCAGCTTCACCAAGTAAGACTTTGTCTTCTGTATCCTTGTTGCTTGCCTCCACTTTGATAATCTTTCGACCAGCAACCATACCGACATGCTGAAGCTTGACCTCGATATCATCATTTGGAAGAACCATGCCAGTAAGCGACGCGTGGAAGCTTCTTACACGGCCAACATTGTTCTCGGCAGCCCAGGTCTCCACAAGACTCCGGACAGCAGCGCTAGAGTACATGCCATGGGTAATTGTACCAGGCAAGTTGGCGTAACCTGCGAAAACACGAGATACGTGGATAGGGTTGTAGTCCCCGGAAACGCGAGCATAAGGCTCGTTGGAAGCAGGTGCTCTTAAAAGGAGCGGTGTCTTGCCGTTGAGGGGAATGGCATTCTCGAAGATCACTGGCTGCTCGATAGAAGAACCATGTCGTTGGAGGTAATCAATTACTGGATTTCCGTGCGAGACACCCGCTTCGTATTCGACACTGGCGACTTGGATGATCTCTTTCGTTGGTAGTTCCAAGAGAACTTGGCCTCGGGTTTCCACATTGCTGAAAACGGTCTTGTTCTCGAAATGCATCAAACTTTGCAGACGGAAGGTGAGGGTCTGACCAAGTAGCTCTTGGTCAGGCTCATCGAGACCGAACCACTCCTTGGATCTCAAGACAGCCACGTCCTTACTTGTTGCAAGATGAATTTGCATTGGCGTCTCCGTCTTTCGCTGGAAAGTGTTCTCGAAATCGTCGTATACACCACGATACAAGAATTGCGAGGTGACTTCCATGACTGGGCGGCCTTCGCGTTTGATCGTTCCGCAAACCTCAACCATCTTGCCAGAGTCTTGGTTGATAACAGCATTTATCAGGGCAGTAGTCTCAACTTGATCGCCCTTCTTCAGTGGTTCGGCACCAGGTAGCATGCGGAAACCGTTTGAAAGATGGACAAGCTTCAAAAGATCACCGTCAATGGTCCTGGGGAAGATTGGCTTCGTAATAGCTTTCCAGCCAACGACAATAGCGAAATCCATAGGGGCAAAGACTTCCTTTCCTGGTCGGTCAACGAACGCTTCTCCAGTATTACCAACTGCGTGGACAAAGTCATTGATAGCCTCGCTCGTGATAGTGGCCTTTCCACCTTTGAACACGCCAGTGACGGGCGCGTCAAGATCAAGAGTCTCATTACCGAACCAAGCCCGCCAGTAAAACTCCTTGATACGGTCATTCCGGGTTTGCATGACTTCGCGAATTGGAGCATAACCGGCTTCAGGGTGATACGTGAAGATGAGTGGCAATGCAAGAGGCTTTCCAAGAGCTGTAGTCTCTTTTGTCATGTTCACCAAGATCTCATTCTTGCCAGTGAGTTTAACATCAAGCACTTGTACATACTGGTTCGGTCTTGGCTGTTCCTTGACTGTGATCACTGTTCTTGCTGGCTCGTTGGGATGTAAGATCTCAACAAAGAGACCTCGAACTGGGGCGAAGATGCGCTTGATGGGGTTGGTTTGGAATTTCTGACCTTGCACAAAGACTTCAGATGAGAACAGTGCATAGCGCCATGATCGCTTGTTGCCTGCAAGCAATGACAACCAGGTGTCAAGAGGCGGTAGTGTGACAGATCCTGACGATGCGATGCGGAAAGTTGTCTTGTTAGTGTCTTGCGAGATAGTGAGACCTTCCAGGTCAACCTCAAGCTCAGTGTCGATCAATTTACCACCGAAGTACTCAATGAATGGGATTGAAGATTCTTGGCCCCCGTAGACATCACGAGTCAAACTCTTAATATGAGCATCGTGAACACCGTCGAGAATTTCCTTGACAGGCTCGTCGACCACCTTGGCATACTTCACAGCCATAGGACCCTGCAAGATACAGGTTCTGCCCACATCTTGATCGATAACAGCCTCCAAATCTTCCGACTGCCACAGGGAATCCTTTTTGAAAAAGAACTCAAAGTTCTCGTCCAAGGCCGGAACAAAGGTAGTGGGCTTCTGACCTCGGCGCTGACAGAGCAGGAGGAAATGTTGCACATCTTGGGCATTGATGAGTTGTGTCTCGGCTTCCGGGTAAGCAGCCAAGATCTTCTTAACAGTTGGGTATGGATTATCGAGTTCGGAGTAGCTCTGAAGTAAGGATGGCTTTCCTTGACTTGTAGTGAAACGTTCTTCGACACGGCGAATGAAATCTCCTGTAAGCTTCTCGTAAGATTTATCTATCCAGCGAGCCTCGTGCTTCACGAACATCAAGTCTACCATGCGACGAACAACCTCGCCATAGGTCATGTCCTCAAGATCTACGGTCTCTCCGGCCTTGTTGCGGCCGAACCAGACCTTTTGAAAATCGTCGTTGAGCTTCTTGATGATGTAATCCCGGTTCTTCTTAAGTTCTGGGACACGCTTCTCCTTCGGCAAGCTGAAAATCTTAGCATCCATTTCTGCCCAGAACTTGACACCACGAGTTGCAAGCTTATGAATCGGCTCGCCCATCTCGGATCTGACAGTAATTACACCACCAGTAGGACCCTTGTAGGTCTGCTCCCACTTGTGATCATCGACACCCTCAGCATCGGCAATAGCCTTCTTCGCGTTCTTGCTCGTATGTGCTTCCTTTGCAGTCATCATGCGACTACCGAACAGGCATCCATCGAATGGCATTGGGGGATAGCCATACTTTGCAGACCAAGTACCCGTCAGGTAGGGGTATGTGTCTTCAGATCCACCAAATCCACTCCCTGCAACAAGAATGATGTTTTCACTTCGTCTAAGGCGGCCGTACATTTGCAATATTGGTTGATGGAAATCTTCGAAAGAATGATGTCCACCGCCACGGCCTCCAGTCCATTGAAGCATGACTGGGAAGTGAGGATTTGCTTTGGCGATGTTGATTACAGCCTGAATGGCCTCGACGGAGCCTGGCTTAAAAGCGATGTGCTTCAAACCGAGAGTCTCAATGTATTCTTGCGCGACTTCAATCGATGGTACACCGGCTCCAATAGTAAGACCTTCAATTGGAACACCCTCGGCACGCAGTTGGGCGATGAGGGGAATCTGCCATTGCATGGCATGGGGATTGACGTAGATGAGGTTGATTGTGATACCACGCCCAGCCGGAGTGTTGTTCTCAATCTTCCTTAGGGCCTCGGTCATGGTTTTGGCGTTATAGTATCCACCTCCGGCCAATTCAGTTTGGTAACCGGCGTTCATTACTGCGGCCACAAAGTCCCACGGCACAGTGCAAGGAGTCATACCCGCGACCATGACAGGTGGAACACCCAACAATCGACTCATCTTGGTGTCGACAAATTTCTGGCCAGCTGAGGTCTTGATCAAACGGGGACCGTGTTCCTTGACCCAATCGACAGCATATTTGACAGCGTGCTCTTCATCTCGGTCAAACAACTCTGGCTTGTAGCCGACTTCTGGAACTGTCCCATCAATTGCTCCAGCTAGGATAACACGAACACCAGTTCCATCCTTGTTACGGCTGGTAAGGACACCGAGACCAGAAATTCCACCTGGCCCGAAATCAAGCACATGAGTGGCGTTTGGGAAGACTGTAGCTTTCTCCCAGTTGACGGCATCGTGTGTGATTAGGCGTATAAGTCTGGGAACGATGTTGCCGTTGACCTCAGTTCGAAGATCCTCCCCAGTGTTCGTGTTGTACACAGGGATGCCCAAATCACTGCTATCAATCTCGACATCCTTGAGATCATCCTCCAGATGCTCGGTAGCATTTGCAAGATATTTGCTGTGGAAAGGAGATGAAATTGGCAGAAATCTGTTGGAAAATCGTACTTTACGCTGAGTAAATGGAATTCTAGTTTGGTCCAGACCGGTTGGAGCCTTGACCTTTCTCAATTGAAGGTTGAGACCATATAACGAGATAGGAGGACCAGTCACAACCATATTCCGAGCGCTGTTGATCAAGGAGATGGCGATATGTCGATCTTCGGGAAGGTATTGGTTCGTCGCATCGATGTGTTCCTGAACTTGGGCTTGCGACAAGTCTCGAATGCTCAACATAGGGGTTGGTGTACCCTCTCCATTGTCAACGGAATCTTGCAAAATCGAAGGCGCCAAAGACGTTCTTGGATAGGTCTGTTGACTGCGTGATCCGATCCAGAAAAGGATGGTGAGCGAAGAATTCGCAATTTCGTCAAAATCCTCCCATGAATCTGCGGCGGATGTTGCAGCAGCCAGAATAACTCCCTGAGAATGGCCCGTAGTCCCACTAATCCGTTCTCTGAACTCCCCTGGAGTCAGACCAAGGACCTTGCAAGTAACAGTGTAATGTGCGAGCTGCACAAGTCCAATCAGTGGGAAACTGACGGGTGCGGAAACCATATAATCGACATCTGGGGTAGCGTCCGGGTCGCTGAGCCATGCCATTACATCTAAACCCTTCGAATACAATTTTACTGCTCTTGGATCTCTTGACAGATTTTGTAAGAGCTCGGCCGCCGAAGTGACCAATTCTTCTATGAAAGAAGGATAGGTTTTATAAAGCTCTCGAAGCTCGTCAAAGTACTCCTCAATGTTTCCTTGACCACCAAAAACGGTATAGACCTTTGCATCCTCGTCGCTCGCTGCTCGGAAGAGGGCGGATTGATGGGCTCTAATGGGTCTGTTGATTGCCGCTCGGGCAGCATAATAGCTTCGCACAACCTCTAGCTTCTTTGCATTGATGCCAGGGAGAGTTGCGACGATGGCGTGAACCTCATTGCCCCTCAAGAATACACGCTCAAAATCGTTCAGCACCAGCTTGAGGACATCCGCGTAGGATCCTTGGGAATCGTCCTCGCCCTCTTCGACATCTTGTGCAACGAATCCGAGGTATCTCGCAACCAGCTCCGTGTCGGAAGAGGGCTCATCGTCTTGTGCTAACTCATCAGTTGGCTCAGGGAGGGATGCGAGGAATCGGTCTTTGATCTGGGAGGCGTAGAAGTGAAGATTGGTAGGTATTAAAAAGGAGTGCTCAAGGGATCCATGCGCAAGGACGAGAGGCCGTAGAGATGAGGATGATCGAGGAGTAGAGACGCCCGTCTGGGGGCCAGTTGCTGTTCCGTACATGGTTGGAAATTACTGGATGATAATTTCGGGGCTGCAAATTTGGATGTCAGTACAATGGTACAGGGCAAGGCGAAGATTGACAACAGAAGCGCGATTCATGTTACTTACCTGTTTGCAAGCTCCAAAGACTCAATGAAGAGCAGGAGCAGGAGCACAATTGAGCTGCGAAAAGCAGCGGATGTATTTATTTCTGCTAGCAAACGTCCTATCGCTGCAAAGATTGAATGATGGGTGGTATATTCTAGGAGGTCAGTCGAATATAAGAGTGTGCCTTGGGAGGTAGGAGATCAATTGGGGATGTTTTCAAAGAAGGCAGGATGAGAGGACTCGTGGACTGTTGATGTGATGTGATGGTCCTGGTGGTCGAGGAGACGGAGCTTACAGAATTATTACTGCAGCCCGGCCGGTTGGCCTCAACGCAAGCTCGCCAAAAATGCAACCTCGCGACGCTAATGCTGGAAATGAAGAGTGTTGGGCCCGATCCGCCCTCGAGGCTGCATAACCGTTCCTGGAACATGATTGGTGCGCAGCATCGGAGGTTACGCAGGTGAGAAGCGTTGAAGCGATCATGGAGCAAGTCGGAGTGAGTTCAAAACAAATACCTACCTACGTAAAAGCGTCATTCTTGCTGTCACAGTGAGAGGTCTGATCTTCACAGCTGGTTGGTGGCATAAAAGAAGGCTACGAGTATTTATGCTTGAGGGGCCTCATTTTAACGTTGCTATTTGATATATAATTTAGGAAGAGAGAGCTATGCATCACTTCCATTTAACATCCTCAGCCTTCTCTCTGATCAGTAACCCAAAGAAAGACAACATTGCTACAAGAGCACATTTTGTTGAGAAAGCCTGGCATCTCTTATGGTCCGTACAGAGGGATTAGCACATTACCAGTTGCTTTGAGTAATCGCAGAGGCCAACGGGCAAAGTATATGGCCGCTCAACTGGAAGTGGCCTGTTTTTGCGGTTTTTGGGAAATTTTGGTCAAGGCTGAGATGAGAGGAGGGGCCATGATTTCTGTCAGCCGTGCGTCGACCCCGGCAATGGAAAAGGGGGACAGAATTTTCGCTCAAAAATATATCTCCGCCGGCTTCAAAAACAAATTAATTGCATCATTTGATTACTCATAACTCCATAGAAAATCTCATACATCTGCCTGTATTATTATTGCCTGGGCGGGACTGTGTAGGAGCCGTGAGCCGCCGAAGTAATAAAGCTCATTTCACAGGGGGAGGTTGCGCTTACCCGCTTTGGCACTAGCACCTAGAGACGTTGGGAGAGGCAGAAAATCAAAAGCTGGCCGACGATTCAACAACAGCTTCGAGCATAACAACCGTGGCAGAGTTCCTTCTTTCTCCGCATCTAATACTTGTCCTCGTATATCACACCCCCCATACACAGGTCCAGATCTCAGGCCTTTTAAATCTACCACTTCACCCTTTCAATTCTCCTAATTGTTATTTCTGCTACTGCTTCTGAGTTGTTGCATTATTTCGTTTAGACTCAAGCCGCCGCTAGAAGCTCTCTGGGACTAAAATCAACTCTTTCCATCCCAAAGAAACTTGAATCCGTCATCCTACTCTCCATCGTCTCCCTTGATAGCCTTCCGAATCTCGCATAATCGTCCTCAGGACGAACAACTACACAATGCGTCCCGAAGTCGAGCAGGAGCTCGCCCATACGCTACTTGTTGAGCTTCTGGCATATCAATTCGCCTCGCCCGTGAGGTGGATCGAGACACAAGATGTCATTCTGGCAGAGAAGACGACCGAGCGAATTGTCGAAATCGGTCCTGCGGATACCCTTGGTGTAATGGCGAAGAGGACGATTGCATCAAAATACGAGGCCTACGATGCTGCAAAGTCGGTCCAGCGCCAAATTCTTTGCTATAACAAAGATGCGAAGGAGATTTACTATGATGTAGATCCCGTCGAAGATGAACCTGCCCCAGCGGCAAGTGAGTCTGCGCCAACTCCAGCAGCCGCATCTTCAAGTGCTGCACCTGCTGCTCCTCCACCCCCAAGTTCCGGACCAGTGGCGCAGGTGCCAGATGCTCCAGTTGGCGCAGTCGATATTGTGCGCGCATTGGTGGCCCAGAAGCTAAAGAAACCACTTTTGGAAATCCCATTGAGCAAAGCAATCAAAGATCTCGTCGGAGGTAAGTGCAAAGCATTCCAGCTTCAATTACTCGACTGCGGGCTAATCCCTCAATTCTACAGGCAAATCGACCCTTCAAAACGAAATCCTGGGTGATCTGGGCAAGGAATTTGGGTCGACCCCCGAAAAGCCAGAAGATACCCCACTAGACGAATTAGGAGCCGCGATGCAAGCTACGTTCAACGGCCAACTTGGAAAGCAATCATCATCTCTTGCCGCAAGATTGATATCATCGAAGATGCCCGGTGGATTCAATATTACTACAGCACGAAAATACCTAGAAACCAGATGGGGTCTGGGTCCCGGAAGACAGGATGGTGTTCTGCTGTTAGCTCTTACAATGGAACCACCCGCTCGTTTGGGTTCTGACAACGATGCGAAGGCCTTCCTAGACGATGTTTCCCACAAGTATGCTGCTAATGCAGGAATCAGTCTTGCAGCGCCAGTAGCCGGTGGCGACGCAGGCGGTGGTGGAGGCGGAATGATGATGGACCCAGCGGCCCTTGATGCGCTGACCAAAGATCAACGGGCTCTCTTCAAGCAACAGCTCGAGTTATTTGCCCGATACTTGAAAATGGACCTTCGAGCTGGAGAGAAGGCATTCCTTGGCTCCGAACAATCATCACAAGCGCTCCAATCTCAATTAGATCTCTGGAACGTGGAGCACGGAGACTTCTACGCTGCTGGTATTGCACCAGTTTTCAGTTCACTCAAGGCTAGAGTGTATGATTCATCATGGAATTGGGCACGTCAAGATGCTCTGACCATGTACTACGATATCATTTTCGGTCGTCTGCAAGCTGTGGATCGTGAGATCGTCAGCCAGTGCATTCGAATCATGAATCGATCAAACCCGACTCTTCTTGACTTCATGCAGTATCATATCGACAACTGCCCAACCGAGCGAGGCGAGACCTACAAGCTGGCCCAAGAACTCGGACGGCAACTTATTGAGAATTGTAAAGAAGTCTTGGAAGCAGCACCTTGTTACAAGGATGTCGGTGTCCCAACGGGTCCTCATACGAGCATCGACGCGCGCGGAAATATGGACTATGCAGAAGTTCCTCGCACGAGTGCACGCAAGCTTGAGCACTACGTGCGGGAGATGGCTGACGGAGGCAAAATTTCCGAATACGGCAACCGTACAAAGGTTCAGAATGATCTCAGCCGCATTTATAAACTCATCAAACAACAACATAAGCTTTCCAAATCCTCGCAACTTCAGATCAAGACCCTCTACAGCGATGTCATCAGGTCCTTGGCAATGAGTGAAGGCCAGATCATTCCAAAGGAGACCGCAAATGGCAAACCCAACGGCCTGGCAAAGAAACCCGTTGCACGGACAAACGGGTCTGCCAAGGTTGGGAAGGTCGAGACTATCCCCTTTTTACATTTGAAGAGAAAGGACGAGCACGGGTGGGAATACAGCAAAAAGCTCACTGGTCTCTACATTGATGGTTTGGAGAAAGCAGCCAAGGATGGTGTTACATTTCAAGGCAAGAATGCTCTGATGACTGGCGCTGGAGCTGGCTCCATTGGTGCCGAGGTCCTCCAAGGTCTGATCAGCGGTGGTGCGAAGGTTGTGGTCACTACAAGTAGATTCTCTCGCGAAGTCACAGAGTACTACCAGTCGATGTATGCCCGTTATGGATCACGTGGCTCTCAGCTCATCGTTGTGCCATTCAATCAAGGTAGCAAGCAGGATGTGGAGGCATTGGTCGACTACATCTACGACCCCAAGAAAGGCCTTGGATGGGATCTCGACTTTGTCATTCCATTTGCCGCAATTCCAGAAAACGGGCGCGAGATTGATAACATCGATTCCAAGTCTGAGCTCGCCCACCGCATTATGTTGACGAACTTACTCCGCCTTCTTGGGTCTGTCAAGACTCAAAAGGCCGAACGAGGTTTCGAGACACGCCCTGCTCAGGTTGTCTTGCCCCTGTCTCCCAACCATGGTACTTTCGGAAACGATGGCCTTTACTCCGAGTCAAAGTTGGCACTTGAGACTCTGTTCAATAGATGGCACTCGGAAAACTGGGGCAACTTCCTCACAATCTGCGGTGCCGTTATTGGATGGACCCGTGGCACTGGCCTTATGGCAGGCAATAATATTGTCGCTGAAGGGGTCGAGGCATATGGTGTTCGCACATTCTCACAACAAGAGATGGCCTTCAACTTGCTCGGTCTTATGTCGCCGGTTATTGTCGACCTTTGCCAATCAGAACCTGTTTTCGCTGATCTTAACGGCGGTTTACAATTCATCCCGGATCTCAAAAACTTGATGACCAAGCTGCGAAAGGACATCATGGAGACAAGCGAGGTGCGACAGGCTGTGACCAAGGAAACCGCCATTGAGAACAAGATTGTCAATGGTGAGGATAGTGAAGCCCTCTACAAGAAAGTCACCATTCAGCCTCGTGCAAACATCAAGTACGAGTTCCCTCAACTCCCAGACTGGAAGACGGAAGTTGAGCCACTGAACGAGAACCTCAAGGGCATGGTTGACCTTGAGAAAGTCGTTGTCGTTACCGGTTTCGCCGAAGTCGGACCATGGGGTAACTCCCGCACTCGTTGGGAAATGGAAGCATATGGTGAATTTTCACTGGAGGGGTGTGTTGAGATGGCTTGGATCATGGGTCTCATTAAAAATCACAATGGGCCAATCAAGGGCAAGCAATACTCTGGATGGGTTGACGCCAAGTCCGCAGAACCAGTTGACGACAAAGACATCAAGGCAAAGTACGAGAAACATATCCTTGAGCACTCCGGTATCCGTCTCATCGAGCCAGAGCTCTTCAGAGGTTACGATCCCAACAAGAAGCAACTGCTTCAAGAGGTTGTGATTCAAGAGGATCTCGAGCCGTTTGAAACCTCCAAGGAGACCGCTGAGGAATTTAGACTCGAGCACGGTGATAAGGCAGAGATCTTTGAAATTCCAGAGTCCGGGGAATATATCGTCCGCATGAGGAAGGGTGCCACGCTTATGATCCCCAAGGCTCTGAAGTTCGACCGTCTTGTCGCAGGTCAAATTCCCACCGGCTGGGATGCCAAAAACTATGGTATTCCAGATGACATCATCTCGCAAGTTGACCCAGTCACCTTGTTTGTTCTTGTATGCACAGTGGAATCGCTATTGGCATCTGGTATTACTGATCCTTATGAATTCTACAAATATGTTCACATTTCTGAGGTCGGTAACTGTATCGGTTCTGGCATCGGTGGCACAACAGCGTTGAGAGGCATGTACAAGGATCGTTACTTGGACAAGCCACTCCAGAAGGATATTCTTCAGGAATCATTTATCAACACCATGAGCGCATGGGTTAATATGTTGCTGATGTCCTCCACTGGTCCCATCAAAACGCCTGTTGGTGCTTGCGCCACATCTGTAGAGTCTGTTGATATTGGATACGAGACTATTGTTGAAGGCAAGGCTCGTGTCTGCTTTGTTGGTGGTTTCGATGACTTTCAAGAGGAGGGCTCTTACGAATTCGCAAACATGAAGGCCACTAGCAACGCTGTTGAAGAGTTTGAGCATGGTCGCACACCAAAAGAAATGTCAAGACCTACTACGACTACCAGAAATGGTTTCATGGAATCCCAAGGATGTGGTATTCAAGTAATCATGACTGCCAGACTTGCCCTCGATATGGGTGTTCCTATCTATGGTATTGTGGCTTTGACTACCACGGCTACTGACAAGGTCGGCCGATCTATCCCTGCACCAGGACAGGGTGTTCTCACCACTGCTCGTGAGAACCCTGGGAAGTTCCCATCACCTCTTCTTGACATGAAATACCGACGCCGACAAATCGAGCTTCGAAAGAAGAACATCAAGCAATGGCAAGAGTCAGAACTTGAGTACCTTCATGAAGAGATTTCTGCCATGAAGGCACAAGGCCACGAATTCAACGAGTCGGATTATGCCCAAGAGCGTGCCGCTCACATCGAGGTTGAGGCTGCCCGTCAAGAGCGCGACGTCTTGAACAGCCTTGGTAACGCATTCTGGAAGAAAGATAACACAATCGCCCCTCTGCGTGGTGCTCTTGCTACATGGGGTCTGACGATCGATGACCTCGACGTTGCCTCCTTCCACGGCACTTCCACTGTGGCAAACGACAAGAACGAATCTTCTGTCATCTGTCAACAATTGAAACATCTCGGCCGTAAGAAGGGTAACGCTGTTATGGGTGTCTTCCAGAAGTATCTGACCGGTCACCCCAAGGGTGCAGCTGGTGCATGGATGATGAATGGCTGCCTTCAAGTCCTCAACAGCGGTCTAGTCCCCGGAAACCGAAACGCAGACAACGTCGACCAAGTCATGGAGCAGTTTGACTACATCGTCTACCCCAGCCGAAGCATCCAAACAGACGGTATCAAGGCTTTCTCTGTCACCTCCTTCGGTTTCGGACAAAAAGGTGCTCAAGCAATCGGTATCCACCCCAAATACCTTTTCGCCACTCTCGACGAAGCTACATATGCCACCTACGCTTCCAAGCTTGAGGCCCGTCAAAAGAAGGCTTATAGATACTTCCACAATGGCATGATCACCAACACCCTCTTTGTGGCTAAGACAGACTCTCCATACACCGATGCTCAAATGCAATCTGTTTTCCTTAATCCCGATGCCCGCGTCTCCACGGACAAGAAGACAGCCGGCCTAACTTACGCCCCCAACTTCGCCAAAGACAAGGCAGCTTCTAATAAAAGCAAGACCGATGCGACCAAGAAAATGGTCGAGTCATTAGCTAAGGGCGCCGCTAAAGCTGGCAACAAAGTCGGTGTCGATGTTGAGGATATCGCCGCGATCAATATTGAGAACGATACATTCTTGACAAGAAACTTCACGGACGGCGAACGCGAATACTGCCTCAATGCACCCAGCCCACAAGCTTCATTTGCAGGCAAGTGGAGTGCAAAGGAGGCTGTCTTTAAGAGTCTTGGCGTTGCGAGTAAGGGGGCCGGCGCGCCGCTGAAAAACATTGAGATTGGGAATGATGAGAAGGGCGCTCCTATTGTGTCGGTATGTTCCTCTGTTTTCTCCTGTTGTTTTCCTCAATTATTTGAGCTCTGGCTAACAATAACAGTTACACGGCGATGCAGCAGACGCAGCGAAGAAGGCAGGCGTGAAGGAAATCAGCATCAGCGTCTCGCATTCTGATACTCAGGCCATTGCCATTGCTGTCTCTACCTTTTAGGTTATTCGGGGACAGAATCTTCATTGTACATTGATTCATCAGCTGGGCGGCGCAGGCATTCTTGTTTTTAATGATAGTAACTTTTCGCTTCATAGATGTAGTTATGAAAGCAAGAAATTGACTTGGGCTAGATAGAGCGATGGTATGAGCAATTATGTATAGATTTAACAGTATATTAATATCGGATATTGAGTTGTGAGCATCTTTCATTGTCTATTGCAAAGTCCCCCTAATCGGCATGATAGTCCTTTTACCTCCTTGCGCCAAGCAAACTACTGTGTCTATTGGAGTTCTACAACTCTGGTATATCGGTGTTCAAGGCCTCATAATTCCTTCCTCGATTTATAATATTGTTTTCGCCTTGTAACGAATAGTACGTATTTATTTACACACTTGAAAGCAGGGGAGAGGCATCTGGGATACTCGTGCTTGATGTATCCCAACACATTTCTCTTAGCACAACTATCACAAAACTCATGATTAATAGATGAACATAGCCACGCGACTTATCTATACTTGACAATTCTCCTACTCAGTCTGGAGCATCATCCCCCCATCTTCCAGTATCAACTCAATCACGTGAGTCCAGTTCCTGCCTCATCCCTAAGGGCCAAACATAGCTATCCTCATCGCGTCAAACCTCATCCCAAGATCTCCCCCCAAGCTTCATAAATCGTCCCTCAACCACCGCGACAATGCCTCCCTTCCGCGACGAACATATCCTAATAATAGCGCCCGGTTCACAAACCACGCTCGCGCAACTGGGGCTCCCCGAATCGTTCACGCCGGCTGCGTATCGGTTTCCGACGCGTATGTTTCCTGCGCCGGATGGGAAGACGTATGAGCCCTACAAAGTGAAGGTGCAGACGAGGAAAAAGGAAGATGTGGAAATGAAAGAGGGGGATGGGGAAGGGGGAGAAGGGGACGAGGAGGACGAAATAGTAGAGTTGCCGGAGGATGAAGAGGGCGCTGTTTTCCCGTTAAAAGGTATGCTTTCACCCTCTCAAAATATATGGATATTTAGGATGAGGCGCAAAAATCTAATTGGATTTATGGATAGAGGGCAGAATCGCAGACATGCCGGCATTCTTTGCATTCCTACAGCATATCCATACTACACTCCAACCAACACTTCATACACCCATCATGTTAATCGCGCAACCCTCCTGGACAGCCAAGAACCACGAAGACCTCACCGCTTTCATTTTTGAGAAATTCAAGACGCCCGCACTATGTATCATGGACAGCGCGCTAGCCACTTCATATGCCTTTGGCATTGCGAACGCAACAATCGTTGATGTTGGGTATGAGAAAGTCGACGTTACAGCTATCACGGATTACCAGATTGGAGGCCGAGGGACTGTTCCCAGTTCCGGTGGGAACGGTATGACGAAACGGCTGGTGGAATTACTAAAGTCGAAGGATTTCACCCATGATATGGCGGAGCAGCTTAAGAAGAGTCCTATCTGCGAGGTCCTGGCACCAGGCGTTCCTATGCCAGGAACTGAAGTCGCAGAGGAAGTAATCAGTAATCCCGCCGCAGCAGCATCTACAGGCGCTACGGCTTCAGGTCCTACGGTTAAAATTACAGAGGCGCCGAGGGGACCGGGGCCTGATACGGAGGTTGGAGAGGAAGGGGGAGATGTCGATGATGTTGATGTTGATAAAGCGATGGAGGATGATGGTGTACTGGATATTGCTACTATTGTCACGAGTGGTAAGACGCAGGATTTCTTAGCGAAGAAGGAGAAGGAAAAGGCGGAACGAGCAGCGATTCGGAAGGCGACGAAGGAACGTGAGGCTGCGGAAGCTGCTGCTGCGCGACCTCTAAGGTTGCCGAACTCGAAGAGACCAAGAGCGATGTTCCATTATGAGGAGCTGATCAAAGAGCCCGCCGCGAAACGCCAAAAGACACCTGAGCCTGCATCAGCCATTCCAGCAGAAGATCCCGCTCCAGTTGAATCCAAACCCGACGAAGAACCCACATCAGCAATCGAAGCCCCCACAGCCGGCGACGGCCAAAAGAAAAGCAACCGCCGCAAGCTCTGGGAAGAGGAAAACCCCGACCGATCACGCCGCGACATCGAGATCGGGCTCGAGCGTTTCCTCGCCGCAGACCCCGCCTACCTCGACAGGATCGCCGACACCATCTACCGCACCATCCTGTCAGTAGACGACATCAGCAAGCGCCAAGACGCATGGGACGCCCTGGTGATCTGTGGCTGCGGCTCCAAGGTCCGCGGCTTCAAGGACGCGCTGCTGCAGACGCTGAACCACCGGTACCTGGTCAGCCCCAGCTCCGCAACAATGTTCATGAGCGAGCTCCCCAGCAACCTCGCCACGCCATCCGGAACAGGCTCCATGACGCCCACCGCCTCCTTCTCCTCTACGCCCCACGCCCCACCTACAGCCAACGCCGTGAACCCCCTCCTCCTAGCCGCCACCACGGCCTCGAACCCCGCCCTGAACCCCGGTCTCCAAGCCAGCGCCTCTTACGCAGGCAGCGTGCACCAGCACTCCAGCCACAGCCAGAGCCCCACCAGCATCAAGATCGCGAGTCCGCCAACCTACTTCTCGGAGTGGAAACAGTACGAGGAGGCTGTGTTTCTGGGCAGCCAGGTCGCGGCGAAGGTTATTTTTGTCGTGGATCAGGGGCTCAGTAAGGGGTTTTTGAGCCGGACGGAATTTAATGAGGATGGGCCGGGGGGGATACATCAGGTGTAAGTTTTGTTTCGTTTCCCTTCTGTGTGTGTGAGTGTATGGTTTTGATGTGATGTTAATGTGAAATTAGGGGACTTGCGTTTTAGATGGAAGGAAGAGCAAGAGGGTGTTGAAGGGAACAGGCGTTTGGGGTTGTATGTGTAGAATACGAGAAGAGAAAACTCGGCGCTAGCTAAGGCTGTGCGGAGAATGAAAAGTATACCCATTGAGATCCATGTCCTGATTCTATTTGTTGATATCGAAATTATATGATGCATTAGCTTGAGCCGACCAACACATTCAGAAAATTCTGTAGTACTCTTCGCCTTTTCACGGAGCTCCTCATACGGCAAGCGTGGATGAAGTCCACTTTACAGCAGAATAAAGAAATGCAATAGAATAAGCTATACAAAAAAAACGCTAGGGTCCTTTCCCAGAAACAGAAGTATACATACGCCGCTGCCAGAACTACTTGTACTCAATCCCGACTCGAGAAAGAATAATCACCCACATCACATCACGAGACCACTTACTCCTCAAACAGCCTCGATAACCCACTCTCATCATTGCCATCGTACTTCAACGAATCTGGCATCAAAACTTTCTCCAGCACTATCCTACACTTCTCCCCCAACCGATTCAACTCAGCCGACGTCAAGGGCATCTCCACCGGGCTCCGTTTTGAATTATAGCAAGGCCTATCACTCACCAAGACTTTGAAAGAAAACCGAGTCTTCACACCTATCTTGTTGACCGCCTCGATCCAGTCCTGATCTAAAGGTTCGTAAATCACATCTAGTGCTTGTGGGACGGTCAGCTGGACGAAGAGGAGGAGAGAACGCAAGGAGGAGATGTGGGTTGTGATGAATGCACAGCGGGAGAGGAATTCGGAGGTGTCAAGGTACGCGTTGTAGTCGAGGGAAATGTGACAGATTCGGAGGTGGTGGCGCAGGTGCGCGTTTGGAAACAGGCGTTGGTGCTGTGAATGTCAGCCAGAGTCGGACCTTCTCGCCCATGCTTGGAATTGGATATCCCTCTTTTGATATTCGAATAGAATGTAACTTACCAGAGGACAGGTGACTCTATCTTCAGTCTCAACAACCGGCATAGAACTCAAATCCAACACAATCCTACTCCAAAGCCAATCCACAAACTCATCCAGAACACCCAATCCCCGCTCTTCCATCTTCGCCGGATCCTGCGTGAAGCGATCATAACACGTATCAACCGCCCTCCCTCTCCCCTCAAACCTCCACAGTGCATCAAGAAGCTCTTCCAGGAACTGGTACTCGCGGATCTTGAAGTAATCCAGCATGCCGCCATGCTGGTCAAAGTCCCGTTCGTCATTCAAGCGCGCGGCGTCCTCTACCGATAAATTTAGTGGAACGAGTGCGCGGCTGGGCATGAAGAGCGGTTTTGTGTTTCGGCGCGCGACGACGACGCTGCCTCGTAGAGCTCCGGACCTGCGAGCCTGAGTCAGCCTTGCTTCATCCAGTGCGAAGGGTTCGAGATGTCAGGGCACCCGAGACCGTGAAGACCTACCATGTGTAAGGCATTGAGAACTGCGTTCGCGGGGCCCAGGCGAGGGCAACCAGCTCATAAATCCGGAATCGAATCTCCACCGGAAGCCGTGTCATGAAACGCTTCATGAGCCTTCACATTGCGTTAGAAGAAATAACGGATCTCAAACCCAAGCAACGAGAGCGGATCTACTTGCTGGAAGTCAAATCCACGCCTGTAATCCGGTTCTCCCTCGAACCTTGCACGGTCGAAATCCGACTTTCCTGCTCCGTCTCGCCCGATTCGAGACAGGTGGTTGCCGGGAACGATGAGAAGCCCTCGTCCGTCCCATGTTCCTGAGAGCGGGCAGAGGGAGCGCGGGTTCCGGTGGAAGTAGATGGGTGGGTTCATCGCGTCGTCGAGCATGCTGGGCGGAGTGTCAGGCAAGGAGAGCATAGATACTTTCTAATGTAAAGCGAATGAATGGTATGTCTTCAAAACGATAAGAATGCGATTAATTTGGGATGTGTATGAAGCATGTTGTGAAGCTTTACCAGAGAACCGGAGAAAATTGGGTAGCCATGTTTGGGAGAGGGAAAGAGCAAGGGACACTCGTGACATTCTGGACAACAAGGGCTGGAAGAGAAGCCGGGAGTATGAGTGAGGCTTCTCGTACCTAGAAGGAAGGTGCAATGAAGCATGTTGAGATTGTGCCTACCAAAGGAAGTCAGGTTGAAGAATTTGCATTTGCAGGGTCTGAGAGAATGCCCCCATCATGAATAAGCTTCATTGTTTACTTCGTACAAGTTAAAGTAGCCATGGTTCTGATTGTCCTTTTATATATCTATGATAGTCCAGCTACAAAATCCTGTAACCTAAAACCAAATAAAGTATTACACAGAACAATCACAAACATATGGGACGCAAGCAAGGCTTGGCAGCGAGCCTGATATGAATCGGTCTTTGATTTAATGTGTGCAGCAAGAATAGGGTATCGTGACAAAAACTATAGGTACAAGCAGCCACCCATTCCAACGCCACATTACATGCCAAACAACGCTATTTTGCTTACATCTTGTCATATCATATCATATTCACAACCCAGATGCTCCTATCCGTCATAAACATCGCTTCATGTTCATCCCAGAGCGCCAATCGGCTACTCCTTTGCATCTATCCAGACACACCTCTAAGATTAGCCTCTCCGACTGCCAAAAATCGATCGTACTGGCGCGACTTCTAATCCAGGCTGTCCATGCACTGCAACATTACCGGCGCTGTTGCTGGTGCTGCTCGAGGGGCCTTTCACGCTCCCACTTCTATCAGTCCTCGAAGCCTTCTTTTTTAGCGCGAAACTCGGCATCCTGCCGCTGAAACTCAAGCCGCGCATGGTTGAATTGCTGGGACTCGCAGGAGGTAATTTTCCACCTCCCTCCAACTTCTCCACCAACGCAGCGGGAAAGATACCCCACTTGCCCTTACTGGTTTGTCCAGACCAGCACCATTGTTCTGGGCATACGTATCCGATACACGTAATCTTGTCGCCCTTGCTGAACTTTAGCCAGCCTCCGTCTTTTGGTGCGTCTTTGGGCTTGAAATCCCATCTTGCAATTGCCACTAGACTGCTTTGTGGGTTCATCAAAAGGTCTTCCTTTGGTGGCATCTCTAGCATAATGTTTGCTACTGGAAAAGCGCCGCGCTCTCCGTCATGGTAGCCAATGCACCACTGTCCGCTAAACCTATCTGGAAATGTGATGCCAACGATCTTGGCGCCAGCAGCAAAATGTAGAGTCTCATTTCCATCTGGATCGTGGTACGTCCTTGCTGTATTCTTGGGGTGATGGGTGATTGTCGCGTGGGCGGATGGCCGGGTCGCGACTTTCGTGGAGATCTCGGCCATGTGCCAATGCGGTAGTTTTGGTTCCGAGGTTGTGAAATGTACGTCAAAATCGAGAACATCGGCTGGTTGAAAGCCATAGATGACAGATATGCCAGCGACGTTTGGAACAGGATGTGAATGTGTCGCGAGGTGCCGGAATAATTGGCCGACTGAGAAGAAGACTGTTGCGTCGTGCTCCTCTACAGTCGTATTTTCCTCAATGCAAAACACACACTGCCAAGTGTAAGTACAAGAGCCGGCTAGAAAGCAAGCATAACTTACAGCGTATAAGGGCTCCTCGATGGAATTTGTTTTGACATGACATTTTGAAATGAATTTTTGCCGCCACCTTATGCCGCTGTTTCCGTATATACCGGAACCTGAATAGGAGTTAGCCAGTAAACGAAAATCCAGGCTAGTAACATACGGTCAAGCAGCCTGTCTTTTTCCACATCATTCCATCCAACCTCGTAGGAGCACTTTATACATCTTGCAGATACAGTAGCGCTATAGTGGCCCTGCTATACCGGTGAGTCAGAGGCCATCAAGTTTTTAGTCTGATAGAACACCTACGGAAGGCCTTTTCACAACTTTGAAACCCGACTCGCCTTTGATCATTAATCTAGCTCCTTCACAGAATCCCCCGGCCTTGTAAAAAGAGCTGTCATGCCGCATGGGGTGATCTATAGACTTCGTCGAAGCGGCAGGAGTTGACTGTGGAGTTGACTGTGGTTGGTAGACGGGGTGATTCTGATCTTCGGTTACGACCATCTTCTCGTTACCACCATAAAGCACCTTCCCGTTGTCAAGACCATTCTCAAACCTTGTCTCCAGGCCGGGCTCTATTAGTGTTTCCAGGCCTGTCTCGAGCTTTATCTCCAGGCCACTTTCAAACCTTGTCTCTTTGCCAGTATCAAAGTTTTCTCTATCCCTCTCAGACAGAGCCAATCTATCTTTTTCACTAATATCGGAAACCACTTCGAGGCCTGATTCAAAGCCACTCCCATAGCTAAAAGGACCTTCGATAGTTGATGACATAGTTGCCCATTTATCTGCGGTGCCGGATGTACTTTGCTCGCTGACAGGGGAACTCAAAGGGTAAACCGAACTGGCGTTTGAGCTTCGTGTGGCTTGCGAGGCATGCCCTTGACTGCGTTCCCTAGATACGTACGTATCATACCCGCTTGAGCTAGATCTCGAAATACGTCCTTCAACCGGGCTGGATGCAGGCATTTCTGCAATACCCGATACTGGCGATCTCAACACCCCTTCACTGAAAGTGTCACTGACCCGATCTTCTTCGATTGAATTAATTGATTTTCGCAGCTCGTTCTGAAACAAGACACGCGATTGACGGCGTCTTTCTAAAAATTCATCATTGCTGGTAATACGAGAATGAACCAACTCCCATGGGATTAATTGAGTTCCTTGGGCTGTTGCTGGCGAAGGCAGCAACACGTCTCGAGGATTCTGCTGGTGCAGGCTTCCCGGTCCCAATGTGCGTGGGGAGGTGCCAAGAGAAGCAGTGAGTGAGCTAACTGCACTGATCGGAGTGACTGCGTCTATATGTGAAGGGCTATCGATGGCCCAGGGACTCTTCGGTTTTATAGGCCTGGGAGTTGTGATTTGTAGTTGCCCAATATGAGTAGGCTGCCGGCTCGAGGTAGGTACTGGTTTCCTTATTGGGAGAGCTCTTAAGGTGGCTTCCCTCGCATGGGCTTCACTGGTGTTGGCTGATCTGCTGTTCTCTCTCATCAATGCCAATTGCTCCCTATCATTCCTTGTAGTCTCCTCCACTCTGAACTTCCCGAGTCCGTTCAAGAGCAGTCGCTCCCGGACCGCGTGAAAGATTGCTATACATTGGACGCAGCATTTATCGCCTTGGCGTTGAACATTCGTAAAAGCGCTTGGGTCGAATAGAAGGGGGTTATCGTCGAAATCTTGGCACTTGTCGGTCTGGTCAATGAGGTCGATTCTGAGCTCCTTTAACTGTTTATTTTCCCCTAGAAAGCTTTCAGCACTTCACCACTTGTTTATGCGTAATAATAAGACTTACGTTCGTCAAGCAGCGCATTAACGAACGGTTCGCCGCACTTCTCAACAGCTTCATTGTAAGCATCTCTGATAGCTTTAGATGTCCCCGCTAATGACTTCTGGAGTTCTTGAGCTGAGCCTGAAATCAGAAGCACTTGCGCAGCAGGAGCGTAGACAGAAGACCTTGCCACCCTCTTTCCCAGCTTGATACCCGAGTCAATCGCCTTTATGATGCTTTTCACGCCAGGTGCGATGTCGTCGCTCATTGCGAGGGTGTGGGCCGCGGCCGGTTATCGCATAGAGCATGGAGCATGAACCGTCGGCCGGCCCTATCGTTTCTATCGTGAATTCCGTCGATCTGTAGAGGAAACTGGATCTGAGGTGGAAATGGGATATTGCATGCGACAGCGACAGTGTGCAACGGAGGTGCCGGCATGGAGGATGCGCGAAACGGCGAGATGTGAAGGGGCGCAAGAGGTTGTATGTAAATGGGGGATGGGGATGGGGATGGGGATGGGACCCCCCTCAGTTCGCCTTGGATTCAAAACGCACTGACTCCCCAAGCCCAGGCAGGCCAGGACAGGACAGCACCAATGGCGTCTGCCTAGCGATCTCCGCTGTAGGTACCGCGATCCGTACCGGTACCGCACCGCACGCACTGCACTACAGCAATCTACGTACGGGCTAACCGGTATTTATATACTATAAAAGCCCACCAGTGCTTTATTTCTCCCAGCAGGCTATATTTCCTTCTTCTTTCTCAGACTTGTGGGGTTTCAAAGTCTTTGGGGATTGCGAGTATTTGTTGTTGCCACAGTGGAAACAGAGCGAAGAGAGTACGGTGTCTCCGAGCCAAGAGGCCTCGGGAGATAGGATAGGCATGAAAAAGAATCGTCGACTCGAGAAATGGTGCTACACCATACCGGTACATATCTCTACCTCCTTGTACGAGCCTCCAACTTCAACCCTTTCTGCGATGGATCAAAACTTGAAAAGACCCCCCGCACTCTATCAGCAGCTTAAAACTGCGTCTCGCCGTATGAAAGTCGCCGGTTCCGCTCCTGGCCAAATACTGGATGGAGTGCGACACCTGCCTGCGCCTCTCAGTAGCCCTGTTTCGAGCATTGTCCACCGGGGATTGACTGCGCGATTTGAAGGCCTTCAACAGTGCATTTAAATTGCGTGTTGTCATTCTGCTTTTGAAAATTCAGCCATTTAAGTTCATCTTCTTCAGAACTAACTTGTCAATGGTCGGCTTACGACGTGCAACATCTCATTGTACTACTTCAGATTCCAAACAACCATTTACGCCGTGACGAGGCTATGTGAGGTCATTTGACTCACTGAGCTGAACACTCGTCGGCTCTTGATGACTGTTGCTCAAATAGATTGAGGATCTCTCCCTATCTTCAACTGTTACTCTATCCAACTACGGATGAACCAGAATGAAAACCATTGTATCGGAACCAAATAAGCAAATGATTTATCACAAGTTGCGCACAAGGCTGCCTCAAAAGTAAGTGCTGGGCAATTAAGAAAAGGGAAGTTCACCTTCCTCTGCCTGCTCATGGCAAACTGCAAACAGCGTTGGACTCGACTTGATATCCAAATGTCTTCCAGCACCTGGTTTCTCTGTACTGCGTTTTATTCCTCAATGGAAGTTCATCGATGGAATATAGCCCGCTGGTATTAGCCCAGTAGAGCTTTTGGGTGGTCTTTGGACAGCCTTGATACACTTCAGAAGTTCACTTGATTTGGAAGACAACAGCTACCAAGGAATGGCGAGTACTGTACTGCCCTCCTCTCAGGAGCGGTGGGTGTTGAGTGTTGGTATTCACTTTTCTATAGTCATATACCGCGTTTTTGAACCCTCCCCTCCGCCAAGCCCGTGCCAAACATGTGAATATATTTCCTCTTGAACTGCAACATCCCCAGAAAAAGAAGATTCGCACCCATCTTTGTTGCACTTCAGTGCGACACCCGCCACGATGTCACGAAAGCGCTTGGAGGGTATTGTTCTGTTTCTAGCAGTAACTACTCTATCGTTGTACTGCGCAGTCTCCACTGCGCAGCCCCAGAACTCGTCGCCCTCACCGGGGCTTGTGGAAGATGGAGTTGTGGCCCTTGGAGGCCGCAGCAATGGCCAGACTGTTGAAATCCCTTTCGAGACATCCGTAAGTTCTATCTAATCGCCTTCATAAATCGTTGGCTAAACGTCATTTAGTTCGATCGCGGTGAAATCTATAGCTTCAACTGTTCAATCGGCACTCCGCCGCAACAAATTACGATTGCAATCAATACTGGATTTGGAGATACGATAATCAACAACTCGACACTCGATGTGTGGACAAATGATGGACAAGTCACGCCTAAGGTTTTCTGTATGTGACGACGGATAAGATTCTACCAGAATACTAACGTGTAAGATTAGACAAGACTGGAGATTCCAAGACTTACCAATCTTCGATTGACATTGCTGAGTACGGCAAGGCTTATGCCGATGTTGGAAATGACCCGGATCCTCTGAATATGACATGGCAGACAATCCTCTATTCGCAAGATACCCTTATAATTGGAGGGATTTCTTTCAAGCAATTCGACTTCGTCTCACAAACCTCCTCAAATAGGTCCGGAAAATACTCAGTTGACCATTGGTCTTATTATTTCCTTGGCTTAGGTTTGCCAACGAATGTGGCAGCTAACTGGTCTATCGACGAACCTGGAGGCCATCACAATACCATTCTAGAGGCGTTTGTCGTTCAACACTACATCCAGTTACCGGCCTATAGCATTTGGCTCGATCCTTATGATCAACAAAGTGGTCATCTACTTCTTGGGGGCATCAATACTGAACGATACATGTATCCTCTCACTGAGCTTGATACGGGTTTTTTCGAGGCCAAAACGGTATCAGAGTTCGTCAAATCTCCTTTACCCTTTACCCTTTCCCCTTGGACATATTTTGGGCGTTGCTGGTTTCGTTTAAAGCATCAATCGACTAAATTATTGCAGAGTTCTTTATAGGGATCAGCTCACCGTGGGCTTTAAATCCGTATCATTCACAACCGTGGACAAGGATGGCAATACCCAAAATTCAACCAGCCTTGACAGTTTGGAAATGCTAGAGCACTCCTTTGGGATGAACTATCGCCACGATCCATTTTCCTACTTTCCACCTCAAATTGTAAGCGACATCGAGGGTATCCTCGACGCTGCCAGTCCCGAGGATGCTGAACATGGCGCCAAGGTACCCTGCTCGTATCTCACAAATAGCAGTACCTTTGATTTCACATTTGCCAGCACCAACAGCACAAATGTTACCTTCCATGTGCCCTTGTCGGATTTAACGTTACACACCGGAGACGGCCCTAACCTCGACGAAGGGCCCAACAGCCAGGACTGCCAGCTCGCCATCAAACCTACACCACCCGGACTCCCGAATTACCTCTCAACGCGTATGTTGAAGAGCCTGTACCTGCTCTTCGACCTGGAGAACAAAATCATCTCCGCCGCACTTACAGACTTCAACGCCACCGCCGACAACATAATCTCCCTTCCCACCGGTGGCCTCGGCGCAGTCCCTACAGCGGCCCTCGGACTCGGCAGCCCCAACCAACCGACCTCAACGGCCGACGCAAACCCACAAGACACCGACCACACGAACGAGTTTGCTCTCCGCCTCTCCATCGGCCTCGCAACCCCAGCCGTCATCGCAATCTGCTGTCTACTCATAAAACTCCGGTGGAGGCATAACGACAAGAAATGGGCCATCCAGGACCGCGAGCGAGAGGAGCGCGATAGGATCGAGGCGTTGAGGGCTGAAGAGCTCGCCAACGAGGTCCCGGTCCATCAGATGCCGCCGTCGGACTCCGAGTCTGAGAAAGTGCCCGAGGGCGAGGGGGGCATCTCGGAGTTACCTGGCGATTCGGCGTATAGGGTTAGGGGACAGGGACAGGCAGGTGAGATTCATGAGCTTGCTTGAGGTTGTTTTATGGGTTTGAGTTGGTTCGATATGAAGGAAGGAAGGCAGGAAGGAAGGACTTAAGGTGTTTGTCGTTGTCGAGCGCTTGGATTTCTTTTTGCGTCGTGGGTTGTACGTGGGTAGGATATCTTGGATATCTATCAACAACTTGCTAGCTGCCTTCATAGCTTGGTAGCTTGGTAGCACAATGGACTCTGTTGGTATGGTATGCATGCAAGTCTACCCTTTTTTAGCTGTGACTGGGCGAGGAAGACTATAACTGGTAGCAGCTTCATTCATTCATTCATCTCAATCCTAGCACCGCTTACTTCCAAATTATAAATTACAAATTACTACTCTGGGATTCGCCTGGCTGGCTAGACTAGGCTAAGCAAGGTCGCTGCTTAATGTGAGATAGGTACGTACGTACGCTGTTACTTATTTGACACTGCTCTGCTATTCTCATGTTGGACTTTCTCGAGCAAGGCCGTCGAGGTCGATCACGTGTAATGTAAATTGTGTTTTTAGTGTAATGCAATGCAATGCGACGGAAAGGGCGTTTATTGATCTCTTGTTATAAAATTAGTTAACCCGTTAAAAAGCACAAGAGCTTATGGCTTTCATCAGCTCTTGTACTTACTTAATAAGTTTAGTTTGGGCATTGTGTTGTGTTGAATAGATGTAGCGTAACTATACACATATGCCCAGTTTAATTAGCTCGTAAGAGGCAGACAGACAAAGCACCAGAACCAGACTTGGAAGCAGCGCAGAGTAACCTTGCATTCTCTCTGGGTTTGGAATAGAATAGAAAGCAAGAGTATCAAGTAAAGAAGAGGATGCGATAAAATCTTGTATTTGAATTCATCAGCAACTCCGTACGGAAACCCGAAGCTCAAATCAGCTCGCTAACTATGCTGTAATACAAGAAATAAAAACAAAACACCAGGCAATGCATTTCTTTGTTTGTTTGTTTGCGTCTGTTTTTCCAACGACCTTATCCTATCCTCGACGCTCATTATTTCAAAGATAGGTATCGGGCCTTGTCATCGCACTGTTCGCGTCCGTATGTATCGTCGTTTCGTCGTCATGTATCGTGTATATATATCCCCCAGAAACAACGCACTCGTAATGTCCATGCTATCGCTCACTACCATCAATCCTCATCCTCTTCCTCGACCAACGCCGGTGTCCTTCTCTCATTCCTCCGCTTCGGCCGCCTGTGCCTCGAACTACTAATATTACTCGCGCTATCATCCGGAGCAATCTCGCTCATGAGCTCCTCGTCCGGCTCCCAGTCCCCCTCGCTCATCAATTCGGAGCCGCCATCTTGCCAGCTCGGGCGCTCGTATCCAGGGCCCAAGCCCGGCGTGCTTGCACTGATGATATCAGGATGACTGGTGCGTCGACTCTGCAAGCTCATAGAAAGACCAGCGCCTCGTTCCCGCAGAGCCCGTCGAACAAGCTCGGCTTTCCGGTGTAAGCCTTCAAAGGCATCTTCGAGCGCTTCCATGCCTTGGTAGATCTCTCGCTCAATTTCAGCCAAGACAGCAATCTCTGTTTCTTCGTCGTTGGAGACAGGATGGCGGAATTGAGAGGCGGGAGTTGGGCCGCGCGAAGGATACCCTGTGGATGCTACAGATGGAGAGAAGGTTTGGTTGCGGAGGGGAGAGAAAGGAGTGTTGGTTCTGGAATTGGATGCTTGGCGCATGGGGCCGTTCGCAGGTGTTGGGCCACGTGACGGTGCTGGAGATGGATTTGTTGAATCTGGTTCTGCTCCTGACCAAAGGAAGCCGTCGAATCGACCGGAAGTCAGAATCTCCCACTCGGAAACATTAATTGACGACATTGTGGCCAGTAGATTGTGAAGGTGGGGATTCTTCAGGAGATATATAGCAGCTTCTGGGTCTCGTGGAGGAACGGGTAATTTGTAGAGTCTCTGTAATGACTGGACAGTCCTGACCATAAAATCTGACCTGGGCTTTCGAAGAGGTGTTGGTGCTCTCGATACAGGTTGCAAACTGCTGGAACCAGTGACTAAGGCATTGAAGATTGGCCGATCATGATTATCGAGATGCGTCAATATGGCGAAAGATAGTGTCTCATCATCGACTTCTTGCGGAGGTGCTGCGGCTGTTTGGGGACAACTAGAAAGCCATTTGTCCACTGTCTTCTTGCTTTTCTTGGCGTACGCAAGGAAGGTCTCAATATGCTCATCTGCAACATCTGGGTCAACATTTACTGGCGACCTAGGTCTCTGGCCGTCGCTGCCATTACGTTGGTGTCCGGAAATTCCAAGACCCGCCATATCGTCTCCAGACTTCACGCCCAGTGTCGCAAAGTCAAATGCTGGCCAAATGGGAAGTTCACGACGACCGCTAACCCATTCTAGAACTTCGCCCCAGCCCAATCCTCTGCTCCCTTCATGTTCCCTAAAATCCGAGGTCTGGCACATGACACAGAAGCATCCTTCAGATGAAAGATCCCGATTGAAGACATTCTCCAGTCTATCCAATAATCTCCTAGCCACAGATCTGTATCCAGTCGCAACAGCAAGAGATCCATTCTTATTTACGACAGTCTCATATTGATCCAACACATTATAATAGGGTCCGAATATCTTCTCGATTTCTGATGGAACTGGCGTAGCTACTCTCGAGCCATTGTGCATTGTATTAAATGGTGGGGTTGCAGAAAGTAATGTTTTCGGTACTGGACGTAGCAGTCCTCCATTTTGTAGCAGATAGTCAACTTGAGGGATATTTATTGGAACATCGGGAGGTGGTGGAGGCGGTGGGGGTTGCGGAGAATCCCATGCGCTGGAGGCTGCTTCGGGTTGTTCGAAATGGATAAATGGAGATGGTGTGGGTTTTATATCGGGGGGGTGGAAATTGTGGTGTCTGTGTTGGAGTTGCGGGGGACGAATCTTGCGCAGAACCCGGAGAAGAGTTCGTATCCAACGCCGGCGGTCGTTGACCAGAAACTTTAGGGGGGTTCTTCTTTGGTGCAACAGATGTGGCATTAGATTCTGTTGAGGATGAGTCGTCCTCCTCCCGTTGCATCTCATCGGCAAATGCCTTGTCGGTCGTGTATGCTGGTGTCTTGATCGCTGTGCTCGCCTTTGACTTGACCGACACTTTGGACTTGTCATCTCTCTCAGTCTTCGACGATCTGCTGAACCAAGAAGCGCGTGAACCTGGTCTGGACTCCGTTTCCACTTCCTCCTGCACCTTTGACATCCGGCTCGGTGGAGCTTTTCGCTGAGAGCTCTGCCGAGAGAATTCGGTTTCTGGTGGACTCGGGGGTCTGCCATCCTTCTGGGTATTTGATCCTTGGGAGGGTCTGAAATGTTCCGCTGATTTCGACCTCAACTTCTCCTCCGAACTCAAATCAGTCGAATCTGGTGTATATGGATTTGGCTTGGCTTTTGTCGGTAACTTGAAGTCCTCCCTGCTATTCACGGCTTCCTTGCTATGCGCTTTGTTGAAAGAGGGGTACGGCAAACTGCCTCTTGACGTCGCGCCTGGCGCAGATGCTGTTCGCGCAAGTTCGGGGACCACATCGGCCATTGACCTCTTCTCTGAGTCTCTATCCTTCTGGGAGACTTTGTCCTTGTCCTTGTCCTTGTCTTTTTCCTTGTCCTTGCGACTACGGTGTGAGGATTTGACAGGTTCACCGGTGATGGGATCTATCTTCTTCGGCCTGTGTTTACGATTCGGGTCTTTTTCCGACTTGGAACGGTGTCGACGTTCACTGGGCCTCTCTTCGACATCGTCATCTCGCTCTTTTGTGCCCATTGTTGGAGGTGTGTTGGTTTAAAAGTCGCAGGCGCTTAAAAACGCAGATTGGCTGGCGGGAACATGCGGGGGCATAGAGGGAGCAGCCGTCTCGGCGGTGAGCACACCAGGCACAAAAACTAGACAAAAGTCTGGCAGATAGGTCTGAATAGCATCACGATTTCCTAGATTCGAGCTGGCAATGGCAGGGAGATGGTGGTTAAGAGCGAGGTTGGCGGTATAGGAAGTGATGCTCCGATGTGTTGTTGATACTGGATTGGCAGGTTGATGTTGAAGGACGCTTTAGCGATGACAGGCCAGGCCAGCAGCAGCTCCAATCGGGAAAATAGCGGGCAAGGCAGCAGATGTGCGGGGGAACAGAAAGAGAATGTACTGTACTTATTACTGTACTGTAACCAGAATTATAAATAAAAAGACAGAGATGTACAAACGCTGCAGGAACACGAAAATGACATGTCAACTGGTACAAGACAAGTCCACAAGTCCACAACATAGTAAATAGATACAGTAAACATATTCTCTTGTCTTGGTACCAACGGACGCTAAACCTTGGCAAGCTTCTAGAAAAACTGTACTGTAAAACTTGCGATTTCACTCTCCTCCACTTTTCTTTCACTTCTATCATCGTCACCAGAGCGTGAAACAGCCGCCATGGCTGCAAAACATCCTTTACGTATAACCTCATATCAACTTGTATTTGTCGTGGATTCGTGGCCGTCCTAGAAGCACTGCCAATGCCAATGCCCCCAATTGTGCACTCGTGGCAGGGCTAACGTCCCAGGTCCAGGGGTTGGGTTGGTTCTTGGTGTTTCTAAGCACCTCCTCGTTCCGATCCTTCAAGATGGGAAAACCCCCCGCCCCGCTTACTATACCGCTACAGTATGCAGGGTGCATCCATATTGCCAACTTTCAAACTCGCCCAACCGCTCAGCTCTACTTCTGTCCGTTTCTTCATCTTGCTGCCCAAGCAAGTCCTGGCGGGCTCGTCTCCCACCCCAAATCCAGATGAATTGTCTTTTTTAGTGGCTCCTTGGTGAGGGTCGTATCATAATACCCCCATTAATGCCTCTTCGGGGCATGAGAGCGTGTCAATGCGGGGGTGTTTCACAGGACAGGACGCATCTCGGCGAAAAGTCGTCACCAGAAGATACCAACTGGTGAAGTCATCTGCCGTATCGCGAAAACCTAGAAGCCACTTCTTGTTCCGAAACGAGGTGATATTCAAATGCATCCATCTTTCTGTGTTCGATGGCCACTTCAGTGACCTAAGATGCAAGACGACTTGAACTTTGGTGATGTAGCTGTCGAGATGGATGGAACGGAGAGTCCGAATGTCCTCAGCGAAGAGGCAAATTCCTTGAGAGAGAAGGAGCAGGAGTCTTTGACATCTGGTCAGACCAAACCTGAAAGCAGCACGCCCATATCCCCAGTATCAACCTCTACTCATGATAAAAGTCGAGCCAAATATCAGATGAAGGAGCTAGAAACTTTTGCTAAGCGGCTGGAGGAGGTAAGCAATAACTCATACTGTTCCGACGTTTCCGACCCCTTCCAGTTTTGTTTGCAATTTTAGTACTGGTAATTTTATTTGAGTTGAAGCACTGAAAGCGACCTGAAGACCGGATATGCAACTGCTTGAACTGGAACTGTATGCATTTGATGAACGTCTCGATGTTGAACGACATCTCGTAAGATGATGACAGAGTGGAAAACTCTGGAATGTCTAAGTGTAGATGAGGATCATGGGGAGGTTTATTTTCAACAGCTGGTGTTATCAAAATCGACGACTGCTAAGGGCTTCATACATTATGTACATCAAGACTAACCTCATGGCTAGGCGGCGACCCGAGCATTCCCCAGCCGTGGCCGATCTCGATACCAGCAAGTGATTGCAGTTTTGATACAATGGGAAGAGGACGACTTGAACGTGCAGCCCGGAATCAACAGACTACGGACTCTTTTCGATACCTGCTATGGCTTTTATACCGAGACCTGGGTTATTCCTTCCGCCTCTTCTCAATTGACACTCATGGAAATGGCGATGAAGTTTGTAGTAGACTTTGGTTCTCCGGAGAACCTCCTAATCGTCTACTATAGTGGCCATGCGTCGATCAACAGCTCTGGGGAGTCTACTTGGTTATGGTAAGCCTGCTGCCATTCCCTGTTTTGAATGCACTCGTACTCTCAACAAGCGACCTTCATTTCCAACTCTCTTCAGTCTCTGAGAATGCTTGCTGATAATTGACAGCAACCAAGGTCCTTTGTCGCCTTCTGTGAGTTGGTCGATGATTCAAAGTTTGTTCGAAGAAACCAAGTCCGACACCCTTTTCTTGCTAGATTGCTCTGCTAGCCGGTCAGCTCCTGGAATAGTACGAGGTGTCAATGAGACTATCAGCGCATGTGGATCGGAAACGTTGCCTACAGGTTTAGACAGGCATTTATTCACCAATGCTCTCATCAGTGTTTTAGACAAATGGACCTCGAGAGTATCGTTCTCGGCCGCAATGCTTCATAGCGAGATACTGGCAGAAATCAAGCCCGACTGGCCAGAAAAGGGGAACTGGGCCGACAAACAGACTGCTGGAAAACGGAGAATACCAGCTTACATCGCTTCTGGTGGCCCTCATTCTTCAAGTATCGAACTAGCACGCCGACGAGGATACGACAACCCCAGCCGTGCGAGTTCCAATTTCAGCCGGCCTGTACCATCCCCTAACCCCAGTCCAGCTCCAATATTTTCCAAGCTCGACGTCTATAATCCGGCAAATCTCAATAAAACACTCCAATCAGGCGAATCACAGATCCCACATGTTCTCATATTTGTTGCTCTAGAAGAAGATCAAACATCGGACGTTGAAGCGTGGTATGCGTGTGTGAGGGAAATTCCAGCTCTAGCAGCATATGCCGTCGTTGAAGGAATCTACAAGAGCTACTCTACAATGCTCCTGGTCTCGATTCCGCTTCTGCTATGGAATATGATACCCGATGATCCTGCCGTATTCTTTGTCGCATATGTTCTGTCAAACAACCTACTCGCCGCTAATTCGGTAGAGATAGTCCAGCGTCTTGCAGATACCAAGCAAGGAGTCGAGACAAGAAAGTCGAAAATATCAGGCAAAACTGTCCAGGTTGCGCCACCACATATCGAAATCAATTCACTGTCCAAAGTCGGGCCGCCCCCGTTATCCGCCGTCAAACCTCACCCTATGTTAATAGTCAATCTTCCTGAAGTTGCAGATGTTAAACAGCACTCAATATCAAAAGCAGACCCTCCTCAATCAGTGGACATCAAACCTCACTCTCTGTCAACAGTCGATCATCTTGGATTGCCATTAGACCTTAAACTCCCACACCTCAAAACTCAACCCTCAAAAATCGGTGGAAGTCAAGCCTTCTGCAGAAACTAAAACTTATCGTCCAAGAATGCCAGCATCTTCCTCATTACCAGAATCGAAACCCCAATCTCAAACCATGTCAAAACTCGATACAGTGTTGCCAAAAAATGATCTACTAACTCCCACATGGGAAAAATCAGCAATGGAAAAACACATCAAAGAACTCGTCCAATCCGCGCAGCTTGCGCGTGAAGAAGCATCTCGAGCCTGGAATGAGCTCGGACGTCGTGAAAAAAAGGATCGAGCGAGACACTCTGCACTCAAAGCGGGAAAATCCGTCTACATAGATGGCATCCAAGTGTCACCAACTGAGCAACATCTTAAGTCCAAGGCGGAAGCCGTGCTAGGGACGTTGATCACGCCTTTGAACTCTACACACGCACCAAGAAGGAGCAGTGACGAAGAGAAACGACCAACCACTGCACCTCCACGTGCACCTCAACAGGGGCGCATAAGTGTTGAAGAAAGACGACCGCTGTTGTTTGATGCCGGGGTTAGGAGGGGAAACGGAGAGGAGAAAAATCCCACGACGCGGAGTGAATTGAGTTTCTTGGACCACAAGGCGAAAAAGCTATATACACCCATCCCACCCCTTCTTCCACTTTCCATTGATCCCACCCCGAGGAAAGTCCTCACTCCTCTCCCACTCGAACCAACACTCCTCAGACCTACTCCAGATCCAGAAGTACTCAAACACATGATAAGTATTCAGAGCAAGCTATCCAGCGCGGGACCTAGCCCGCCCATTACACCGGAGAAGAGACGAGAGGATCGGTGGACATTTCTGGACGATGACGATGAGGTGGTGGTGGCGGTGAGTGAGGTTAAGCGCAAGGGGAGTAAACTTGTGAAGAAGAAGAGGGGGGATTAGAGTTGGGAAAGGAAGGGCGAGAGCAGGGAAGCAGCTGTGTCGTGGTGGTGAAGCGGGTTGGCTTCTAAATGCCATTCCATTCCTCTTCATCTGGATCCACGGGCCTGGCAGGGACAACGCCTTCCGTGACATCACACGACGGGAAGCGTTGATTTGTTTCTTGATTCATGATGCACGCAGCACTAAAATCAAATTCTCACAAATATCATAAACACCAACCTCCCCACCACAAGAACCCACCACACAAAAGCGTCCAATCGCTCCCTCTCCCTCACCTACACTCTCTATCTCCCTCCCCGCCCAGCAAAAACCATCCAGCCACTCGCTTCGCCGTCTTCCTAAGATGTCTCCCTCGTTCCCGGTCAACAGCCATCCATCAAATTGCAAGGATATCAGGGGCTGCGGCTGCGGCTGCGGCTTCGGTGCTGTTGAGGGAGGGATGGAGGGGGTATTGGGGATGCTATTGGTTCTGTTTTTTGGGATATGGTGTAGAACGGATGAAGATGGGGCGAGGCAAGGCAGGGTACTGTATATATTTATTGAACTTGTTACTTGGCTTTACTGCTTAGAATTGTAATGCGGCTTGCGGGGCGGGGATTATATTTTGGACGAATACGGGGGAAGCGGGCGCTGTGCAATGCAAAACTATGGAGGATCATGCGGGGTCGTAAGTATAGTGTAATGTCTCTTCTAGCTCTGTTGAATCGAATATAGACTCTTGTAATGCGGGGATTTATATGGTATGGTATATTACCTATGACAGGTAATTATTGCTGTATGAATGAATGCTTTTAAGAGATGGGATATATTCTTATTGAATGAAGGGTTTTTATTAAACCCGAAACGACTCATCAAAATTTCAATAAACTATCATTTCAATCCAGGTTATACAACAAGATATCCGATTAAAGCACGTCAAGCTGGTTTGAAATTTCGCAAGAAAGATAACTTGTATCATGTCGTCCGTCCATCTGAAATGAAAACAGCTAAATAGTTTCATGCGTGCGTATCTCGTTATCTACTGTACTGTACATACAGTATAATACTCCTAAGGAATGTTGAGCTGTGTTAAGCTGTGTTGAGCCGTGTTTCGTCTCTGCTCTTGCTATCTCGCTTTCTTTCTTCCTTTCTTTCTTTCTTTCTTTCTCTCTACCGCCACTTCTAAACTTCCACCAAGTCAAAGTACAACACACTAACACATTCCTTACCTCAACAGAACAACATACTAATGTGCCAGACTTGAATGCGCAGAGTCAGTAAGATCTATGAGATATGAGGTATGCTTAGGATTTAGCGGAGTGGAGGCGTTATTTGCGACTGGCTGATAGTGATTTCTTCTCTGGCTGAAGAGGGGATTCGGGATTCGGGTAGGATGGATGTTCTGTGCAAGAATATTGGTCTGCGAGACGCACGGTAGATATACAGTTGCGTATATATAGATAGGCTGGTTGGTCTCATGGAGCCCGTCACAGAACTAACTTATAACGCAAGGCTTGAATACTCATGGTAGGCATGTAGCCTTGGCTTGGAGTATAAAAAAGTACCGTATGTACGCTCTTCTTAATGCCCGTCCCGTCCATAACTCCTTACTCGTATAGTATTTACTACTTGCAATACTATATATGTACGGACATCCGTAGTAAACATGTAAATTTACAACGAGTTTCCTTCCTACTCTACATACAGGGGAATTCGCTGCATCGATTACTCACCAGCCCAGCTCAACTCAGCTCACCCCCCGCCAATATTCCTTCGGAGCGCCAGCCAACCATTGAGAAGCAGCCCTGTCCTGTCCTGCCCTGCGTGTGTTAGTATATGCCAGCCATGCTACGTGATGCACCCCGAAGAAATCATCTGCAGTCTGCAGTCAGCTTACGGCTGTTGTGGGAAAGTTTGATCGGGCGTGCTTGACGTTTCATGTAGAGCTATGGCATGTACGGTAACTCTAGGACTTTGTGCGATGTAAACGGGGATGGGTTGCGCAGATGCTTTATCATGCGGAGTAGAGGTTGGGGTTGGATGGTATGGATGACCTGGAAGGCTGGAGGAAGGGTAGCCGCTGTGGGAAAGTCCATGCCATGCTCTAGCTTCCTTGTGAGAAGACGTAAATAGAAGCCAAGCAGGTGTGGGATGCTGCGTTGCGGTAAGGTAAGGCTGTCGATGTATAAACGACTGCTTGACTGTATATCCGGATAGATAGTTTTGAACAGCAGCTGGATGGGATGCAGCCATCCACCGCACTTCACACCCATTGCCAGTCTGCGGACTCACGTACAAGTAATGTTCTATATCAAACCAAGTCTCGCTTCTCGAAATGCCACTCGACAACGCTGTTCTATACATACGGCTATGCACACAGAAGCGCATCCATCCATCCACCCAATCGGTTCGTCGCTTCCGCTCAGTACATGCATATAGCGGCAGACGCGGTACGTACCCCTAACCGCGGAGATTTCCCAGAATCCATCCCATATTGCAAAAAAATACAATAGATCGAGTACATGAATAATGCTTTGTAAGCGCTGAGTGAGGAACGCCATCTCAAATACTTTAGTTGAAGTAGAGAGGAGGGCTTCAGCCACGGAGCCGCCCCAGTGGCCGAAAATGGACAATCGGTGACAGCGTGACAGTCAATAAAGACGACCTCGCGGCACAGGAGCTTGCAGAAAGTACGTACTGACCTGCATTGGCCAAAAAAGGAAACTCATACACAAGAGCTGAAGAAAATAAAAGTCGGCAAAAGGGTAAACTCTTCATGACAGTTTCCGAGACACTTGAACTTTGAATGTCTTTATGGAATAGATGACTATACGGAGCATCGCCTTCATAGTAAGCAACGCCGCCACATGAACGGAGACCACCAAGAATTGAGGCTTGTCTGTCTTTCTCGAGAGCGGCCGCCATGCTGTACTTGGAGAATACTTCGATGGCCACTTAGTCCGAAGGATCCCAGTCGGCTCGGGGTTCGTGACAAATTGTGGTATCCCCGATGGGTTGATAATATGATATGTAAGCAACAGTAATGGGCCGCCTTGTTACAGTAGGCTGAGGTTCCCCATAGGCCAATGGCAATAAACAGGGAGGCGGGGGATTCTATTTTATAAGCCTTCGGAAGGGTTTCAGTTAAGGACGAAGGCGTTAATAATAAGCCCTTTCGCCGATTGAGTTTGACTTGTTGGCTGGTACGAGGCCAGAGTGCGTTCTGTGCTGTGCTGTTGCGAAGTAAAAAGTTGAGGTCCGCAGCTTCCGAGAGTCACGTGTCGAGTACCGAATACCCTAGATTTACAAGGCAGGAACAGGCGCAGGCTGGCAGGCATAGGCCGAGTTGGTGTCTGTCTTCGGGGCATCATCGCAGCCAAACAGTGGACTTCGAACGAGAAACGAAACGCGCAAACACAAGAACCAGTTCCAGCAAATAAACAACGCGGAATCTGTTCATCATGCAGTCAATTGCGCCTGCACCAATACCGCAGAGCATGCAGAATCAGGTACCTACCCCTCCCCTCCCTCCCTCCCTACCTTCCTCTAGTTACTTCCCTTGCGCACCTTTTGCAACCCCGAACACCCCCAACCTCTCCTTAACTCTCCCCCTCCTTCCCCATCCCCTCCCCTTCATATTCCTCATCAGGCGGCGGCAGTAGCTTTGTGTTGTAATCCGTTTTGCGCTTCACCCAGTCACTCCACTCCCACTCCCATCCAGACCAGACCACGCCATATTGTACCCATTCACGGTTGCGGCCTCAAGCTGACTCACTCGCGCAGGACATGAGCGCAGATAATGGTAAAAGCCGGCCTCCCCAAGTTATACGAATACCGACCTAGTAATCGGCCCCCCCTTGTGTACCTGCTGACATGACATGTCCGCCTCCGCAGACTTAAGAGCCCAGCTCGCAGCTGTCATTAGTACCCAGCGACACCCTTCCCATGGCTACAACGACGGGCCAGCATCGAGCAGCGCAAGTCCCCACGACCACAACATCGACCCTGCCATCGGCGGCCCAGGTCATCCAGGATCCGGAGGAATGATGAGTACGGGCGGCGACGGCAGCGGCGACGACAGCCTGGGCGATGGGCGCAAAGGAGGGAAGCGCGAGCTCTCGCAGTCGAAGCGCGCTGCGCAGAACCGTGCAGCTCAGGTACGTCGCATTGATCGAGTCGTGATGGGCGAGATGAATGTTTCGAGTGCGCGATGGAGTTTTCCTGAAGTCGGGAGCTACCTCGTTAAACTTGTTACTGGTCTTCTTGCTTTGTCAATTCTCATGTCATCCATCCCACGACCCAGAAGCTTACGTAAACAATTCTCTCTACAGCGGGCATTTCGACAGCGCAAAGAAGGTTATATCAAGAAGCTCGAGGAGCAGGTCCGCGAAATGCATGCGTTGGACGAGAATTTCAAGGCCATCCAGTCGGAGAACTACTCGTTGAGGGAATATATCATCCACCTGCAGTCCCGCCTCATCGAGTCGCAAGGCGAGTTCCCTCAACCACCACCCAACGTGGACCTTCGCCATCCCCATGCCCGTCAACCACAACAACAACAACAAGAGCATATGGAACAACCTGCTCGTCATGAAGGCGCCCCGGTCGCGCCCATGGCATCGATGAGTCAATTAAATGCTTCCGCTGCTCGCAATATTGCTGCCGCAGGACTAAACTCTGGCAAGCATCCTGCACCAGAAGAGCAGGGAGGATACGATCACAAGAGATACAAAGACAACACTACAGATGAAGCTGCGGACGAGGAAATTATTCGGTCACAGCTACAAGCAGGTGCTGATGGCATTCCGACTTCAATGTCCGTGTAGAATTGTTCCTCTACAAACATTTTGACACTGGCGTTGCGGGGACATGGTTTATAGGTATCTGGCGTTATACCTTCTTCACTTGCGAACGATGCATCTTGCAGGATTAAGGACAGAGATCGGCGTTGGCGTTGGCGTTTGTGTAATCTGTGTTATACTTTTATGAAAAGCGGCTGGTAGAAATGCGGTGTACATCGATGCACATTCATACATTGCATTGCAATTTGCCTTTTCAACGCCCCAAAAAGTCCTACCGTGAATTCGCCGCTTAAGAGTAGGCGTTCCCAAGATCATGCTCCTATAACCAGTCAGTGGGTAACTTGATGACTTGAGACGAATAATTTCATCACATACCTTCATGTATTCCGCCCCCTTCTCCATATACTCCTCCTTTGTAACAGCAGCCTGCCTCCACGTACTCCCCCCAGCCCATTTTGCCGCCCCTTTCCACGCATCCAGCACCGGATCCCCCGCCCTTCTAATCACCAACTCACTCTCAGCCGGTAACTGCGCTCTCAGCCCCTCCCTCAACCTCTGATCAAAATTCTGAAACAGCGAGGCGCCCCCCGTCAAAAAGATATCCTTCAAAAAATCCCCTTGATGCCCAACACCACTGAGCCTATGCGTTAGTATATCAGCGGCAATCTCAACGATGCCCGCCTGATCGAGCCCGGCTATCGAGGGTTGAAAGATGACTTCCGGCACGCGGATCCGTTCGACGTTCAGATGCAGCTGGTGCGCCTCCGCCTGGCTCTTGGGATCAAAAGGTCTAGGCCCCCTCAAAAATGCATGCACAAGGCTTTTCGTCCAGTCTGTCTGCGCGTCTAGCGTATGCTGGTCCGTAAACTCGGGGTCGTATTTCAGTAGGTCGGCTTCGAGCGTCTTGAGGCCTGCACCGAGATCCTCTTCTTCTTCGTCATCACTGCCGCCATCGCCGGTGGCGATTTGGCGGTATACGCCCCAGTCGTCGTCGTTGGCACCAAAGTTGTCGTCGTCGCCGCCACGCCGACGCTTCTTGGTTGGGGCGTCGGAGGCCAGGTTCGCGATGTTTTTCATGCGGATTTGGCTGGCGAGGGATTTGCGGTTTCCTAGGTCTGCGTTGAGACGGTCGCGGTCTTTCATTCTTGTAATTAGGTCTGTTCGGGCGTTTCGTCGGTCTTGGAGCCAGCCTTCGAGATTGGTTTCGCGTCTCTCGTCGTCGACGCGCTGCTCTTCTGCGATACGGGCCTTTTCTCGTTCCTTTTCGGCTTTTGCCCGTGCTCGGGCTTCGTTGTTGGCTTTCATGAGTTTTTGGGTGCGCTTTTGTTTAAGCTTGGCTTCGTCGCCAGCTAGTTCTTCGTCGGGGATGTCAATGAGACTGTAGTCTGGTGCTTCAACTTCTTCCTCTACCTCTGGACCCCCGACATCCTTGGTTCGAGCTTTGCGGATTGATTTGTCGAGCTCCTTGACCATTCGCTCAAGAGCCGCTTCATCTTTAATTTCATCCTCATCCAGTAATCGCTTGATCTCCTTTTTTGTGGGCGCCTCTGATATTCTCCTCCGCAGGTCTCTCCAATACTCGAGCTCGCTCTCCTTGCGAACCAGCTTGTCTAAGCGCATTTTTGCGGCTTGCTCTTGAAGTCGTCTTCCACTCTCCTTTCTCTTCTCTGCTATTCGGGCCAGCTCTTCTTCGCTCTTCTGAACAATGACCTCCTCTGTAAATGGATACTGTATTATATGGTCCCGGTCTTCGAGACCAGTCCAATCAAGATACTTGCTTAGCTCTTGATCATAGTCCTCTGATAGATAGCAGTGATCTCGGACCATATACTCCATTTGAGAGGAGTTGAGCTTCCCTGGAAACGTGGGGTATTTTAGACGGATGAGCTTTAACAGATACTCAGCACTTTGAGACCCTCCCCAATTGACCCTCGTCGCTTGAGTCAACAGAGCCTTCGAGTTCAAGACCGGAATTAGATGCGTAGAGCTGTGAGACGAGGAAACAACAAGCCCCGTCTTACCCTTATTATAGTCGTAGGAGAAAAGTGCATCGATCCCATATGCCACCGAGGGCGCAGAATAACACTCAAAGAGAATCTCCGTCATCGCTATAGTAATCCGTCAGGAAACATGCCTCAAACTCAAAGGAAAGGAGCATACATTTCCTCGAATACGGCAAATTTGCCAGAGCCTCCGTCATAACAATCGGCACATCTACACCTCCATTCTCCCCGTCAACGCCCAACTTAATAAACACATAATCCAACAAACTTTCCATCACATCCCAATTACTAACAATGCCGCTCCCCGCCTCAAACGCATTCCGCATGTGTCCCCGCGCTGTGGTGTCGGCGTAGACATCCTGCCCGACGAACGAGTATGTTTTGCCTAGTTTTCGGTCCCGGTATTTGGAATATATAGGAACGAGGTTCAAGCGCGGAGTGTCTTCAAAGGACCAGCCGGCACGGGTGCTTGAGGAACCTAGGGATTGTGTTAATGGATGTTCATGAGAGGGGCAAGGGAGGAATACCATTGTCGATTACAATTGCTGTTCGCCCTGCTCCGCGGGATACTGCTTTCTCATAGCCGTCTGGTTGTGTGTCGATGAAGCTCTCGAAGTGGGCTTCTCGGGGTGGGTAGGTGGTTGGCGGTGGGAGGGAGCTCTCTGGCTCTGCTGCTTGAGGAGCAGGTCCAGTGGCAGAGGGCGCCATTTTTGTGGATGCGCAGAGCGTTGAGCAAGTGAGATTTAGCTCATTATTGATGTTGGAAGACGTTTGATTCGGGGATCGGAATTCGCGGTCAATGCGGTGTACTTCAAGCTGCCTCGCGACAGATTGCGCCTGGTTTGATTTTGTCAATTCATGGTTTCCGAACGAGGCTACAGTCCGAAGTTGGTGATCCTTGACGAGGCTGAAAGAGGACGTGGATTTTTAAGTTTTCATATCCAGAGCATACACAATATAATAATGTATCAGAATTTAGACATTTAGAGGTACAATTGGTATCATTAATCATTCCTGCATTGTGTAGACGTCTAACTTTCAGATTCCTAACTCCATTCCGTTCCATGCTTCGTCCAAACCTCAAATACCCATCATGAAGGATCCTTAAGACTGTCCGTTGCTATAAGTAAATTAGTAGGATTATTTTTAATCACTGAAGCTAATATCTACCTTCTAAGTGAAAGAGGACATTAGACTGGTAATTCTTGAACATCTGGGCAACCAGCTCGACGTTCATGTTTTGGATATTGATTTCCTGTACAAAATTTAGCTCTGTCGATAAATTACAAGACTTGACTTAGTGTTGTTTACTTGGAGGTTCTTATTCAGAAGCATGACGGCTTCATTGAGCTTCTCCTATTCAATATCAGTATCAAGCGTTGCGATGTTGACAGGCTCTCATACCACGTTTGTGATGATACGCGACAGAAGCAGATTCTGCTGGTGCTCATGAGGGCTCTCCTTTTTCTTAGTTAGCCAGATGAATTATTAAAAGCGTTCAGGTTTTCTTTACCATCTTTTGTTTTCTTGATCTCTTGGTCTCCAGAAGTTATCGCGGTTTATATTGACGCGTTGAGGAGGGGAAAGCGGCAGCACTTCGCGAAGCCAATCATCTTTCAAGGGAGCGAGAGCTCCGATTGCAACTGAGCTCCTCACTTCCACAACTATTTCTTTGACAACACAACATTTTCTCCTTATACAGCACCTCGAGAACCGAATAAAACATGGCACCCTCAACTCCAGACGCCGACGCCCACCAACAACTCATCGACCAGCTCGACATCCATTCCACCCCAAAACCCTTTCGCAACCCCCGCTGGAAACCCAACCAACGCCGCAACAAAAACATCAAGACCATCCTAGGTGACGCCGTCCGCAAAGAAGCCTCCGTCATAGCCACCCAAGACAACAGCGGAGCAGCCACCCCCTTCCCAGACGACACCAGCACCTCCACCGACGGCGATATGACTCCCGCCGCATCTACAACCAGCTCTACACTCCAGCAGCCCAACCTCGCACAAGCATCACGGAATCTGTCAAAGCTGGTTCTGGAGAGGAACATGAGGTCCAATGGCTTCTCGACCGCGCCCAACGCTACGTATACGAATATTGAGTCTGCGCCTTCGTTGGCGCATACGAAGCATTATTGTGATATCACTGGGTTGGGAGCACCATATACGGATCCAAAGACTAGGCTGAGGTATCATAATAAGGAGATCTTTGGGGTTATTAGGTCTTTGGGGCAGGGGGTTGCGGAGCAATATTTGGAGGCGAGGGGAGCTCATACGGTGCTGAAGTGAGGTTTGCGAGAACTCAGCTTTATTACAACACGGAGGACTTACGGAGGAAGCGCTGGAGATATACGCCAACTCGCCTGGCTTTTCGAATATATTATATTCCAAAAAGGACTACTGTATAGAGGTCTAGGAATCGGTCTTTTGGACGAGATCTGGGTACATAAGTCCCCACTGGACTCGCACATTTGGCAGACCCAAGCAAGAGTATGAATACGTCGATGGCTCGAAGTACTGGACCAAACAACAAGATTCGCATTTTGAAAATCCAATTCAGCATGTCTGACCGACAAAGTCAAGCTCAATCCACCCGCCACTTGCCTTTCAGCAAGCAGTTCAAGAAGACGCTCCGGCTTAATCGCGATCAAAAGTTCTCTATCTGCCTGGAAAACGACGTGGTACCGAGAAAATATAGAAGAATAAACTCAGTCACCAGAACAAATGCTCTGATCGTCGCGGCAGTGATTTTCCCAAGGGGCTTTGTGTGAAGCGTTGTGTGAAACATCCACTTGTCCTCTCATCTAAAAACAAACCTCAATAGACACCTCCAATCCCTTCCTCTTTAGATTGAAAGGAGAAGACGGATCTTTGTTCGTGTTATGACATTTTGTGCCTCTGTTGTAGCAAATTATAGATCGGAGGAAAAGAGGAAGAAGCAGGTGAAGCTAAAATCACATCCATCGCGAATTTAAATTTCAAAGTGGGGCATTCGCGTCTACGCCCAACAAGCCAGCTCTCCTCATCCCACATCCACGTCCACGCTCCAAGACCACACAAGCCCCCCCAATTACCCCTCTCCCTCACCTGTCAATAGCTACAAGATGCCTACCATGTGGTTATCAGATTCGCAAAGCAAGTTGACTCCCACCGCTATCCCCACCCCCAAATCCCGTCCGCGTTCGCAGACGAGCCGACTCTGGAAAGCTGTTTGCGCCGGAGCCCAGGACTCGCTCAATTGCATGAATTTGGGGTATCCAAGCTAACCGTTCCATTGTGCAGAGATCGGAGTAGCGTTCTGCTCAGGCGGTAAGTCTGCGGGTATTCTCAACGCAGTATACAGCGCTGATTTGTGGCTAGGGGGTTTCTTCTTAATAGCAGGCGTACTCCTCTTCTTCGACCGCGCAATGTACGTCCCTCCCCCCTCCCCTCCCCTCTTCTCCCCATAACTAACCCCCTCTCCCTCCAGGTTAGCAATGGGCAATGTACTTCATCCTCCCCCGATCCCTCCCTTCCCCCACCAAACAAACCACCCTAACCGTCTCCCCGCATATCTAGATACTCTTCCTCATCGGCCTAACAATAATAATCGGCCCCTCCAAAACCCTGCTGTTCTTCGCGCGCCGCCAGAAACTCAAAGGCACCGCTGCCTTCTTCGCGGGCCTCGTGCTGATCCTGATGAAGTGGGCGCTGGTGGGCTTCCTGGTCGAGCTGTATGGCATATTCATACTGTTTGGGGATTTCTTGGGCACGATTGCTGGGTTTGCGAGGAACTTGCCCGTGGTGGGGGGTCCGATTGGGATGTTGGTTGATCGGTTGGGCGTTGCGAGGAGTGGGGCGGAATTGCCTGTGTAAGGGAGGGGAGGGGCGGGGCGTTCAAGGGGAGAGGGGAAAGGGGATATGGAGTTGCTTTCTTGTGAATGAATGATGTTTGGGGCGGTTAAGATACCTGGGGTTTAAAGTGTATTATATGGTAAGGGGTGATGGCGTTTGAAGTTTAGATGGAGGGGTGTATATTGGGCTTAAAGTAGAGCTGTGGCTCCTTGCCCGGCTTATAAGATATGTATGAAGATGAAAGATCGAAATGCCGTTTTTGGGAAAGTTGTGCTGTAGTTCTAAACTGCTTTCCTTCTTATTAGCGTAGTGGAACGTGAAAAGCATGGCAGGAGACTTCAGCTCTGGAATCAGCGAATGGTGACTGTTGAAGGTCAAATGCACTCACTCCCCACGTCATCCAAATCCCGTGGGGGAAAGAATTAGGACCATGGGCTCTTCGGTATGCAAGTCATGTATTCATTTCACCTATGCAAAGCTGTCGTCAATCCCCTCCCCATCTGCTTCTGCAAGGCTATCCACACACATCCCTCCAGATATGCTAATATCCGTCAACACCAGACACTATTCTAGTATCTGCCCTATGAATGCCAAAGTTTCCCCGTACGATTATGCACATCTCGTTTCCCAAGATCCTCACCCCATTCCCACTGCTCTAGTATCCGGTGCTGATGAGATAATCCGCCAGCTGCTCGACCGTTTGTGCGGAGTTTCCGGCAATCATGCCGTCTTTGTAGTGGGCGATGAGGATAGCTTGTGTGGTCTTGACAATAACGACGCCTTCTCTGCCCTGTTTCCTCTTTGTCAGATTTTGTCCGTTTTTTTCAGGAGCGAGAATGGTGGTACAGACCTTTCTGGCATACAGACTTCGGTCTTCTGCTTTTGTAAGAACATACTTCTCGCCATCAATGTGCAGTCCTTCAGCATATAGCTTGTCGTAACTTCCGCTCAAACCAGTGACGATCTCCTGCATCTCAGCCGGAGAGATCTAGCCTCGATATCAGCCTTGGCCTGTGCCGAATCTTCCATACAACCAAGCTTCCAAGACGTCATGGTGGCCTTGGGAGAAGGGAGAGGAGGGGTATGAAACATACGGTAAAACCGGCGCTGGTAGCCCAAACACTGTCGCCCTTCGCGCTGTAGATGGCCCCCTTGTCAACATGGCCGCTGCCTATTAAGCTGTATGTCCATCAGTCCCATTCCATATGTTTGTTCAGAGCCTCGTATATCGTACCTAGAGTCGACGTATGCTATTATCTGCGCGTCAGCTTTGCCTAGGAGGGGTAATCGCTGGCAGAATTTTGAACCCACCTTGCCAAGACATCTTGAGGGTTGTGTATCTAAAGGAACCACGGGAAACAGAACAGAAGAATGTATGCGAGAATTTGTGCAGCTGGCTATGTTCTGATGAACGGCGGGCTGATGGGGAAGATTCGTGTTGTTGATGAGGTGCGATGCTTTCTTGGTTTCGCGCCTAAGAAGTTTGAAAGGCGGGCGGGGCGACAGACGGCTTTCGCTTATTTCGGTTGGAGGGGTCAAGTATTTTCAAGTCAAGCAGTCAAGGTTTGGCTGCTGTGAGGCTGCTGTGACAAGTGTGACTTCATCAATCTTAAGTTTCAAGGACAATACAACATGCTTTTACTACCGAGTATCTGCCATTGAATAGCATGGTGCGTTGTATAACACCAAAAAGCTACCGACATCACCTTAGCATGTGCGATAATGCTCATAAGTCACGTTACCCGGAACTCCTCCAGGCCAACCTTGCCAGCTTGCATTTATCCTTCTATGCCAATCCCTTTACAAAGCGCCGATTGCCTCAGTTGAGACTCACAAAGTCGTCATTATTCCTGAAGGCACGAGTTTATGGGGACTTGACCTTCACTGAACTTCATGTGCTTTCTCTAGGAAGATGATGGTCCGAGTTCACTTTGGCTCTTTTAGATCTGGACAGGAACATATACCACAGACCAGACGGTCAGAACTTGAAGAGACTCACATGAATGTTTCGAGATACTCGAGGGATTTCCCGGATCCTCGAGCAATGCACGATCTGTTGTCATATCCACCGGACTCCACCGGACTTGATCATCTCGATAAAGCTCCACATTGCGAATATGAAGATATAAGTAATGGAAACCAAAGATCATACTAGTAAGATTACCCGAATTGCCAACACACAGATCATCTTGATCCATGAGTCCTAATAATAGACAGTGCCAGCACAGACACGGGCTCTCGATCGAGTCCACATCAGATCATCTCTGTCACAGACCTTTTATGAAACCAACCACCAAGTGACCAAACACCATCATGGGAACCATGTCAAGCTCTGGAGCCGCAAAATGGAACAAGAGATGCAATACCAACTACCGTACTTCAAGATGCAGCTGTCAGAACATAGCAGCCTCAAATGCAATGCTTGACGAGGCTCATTATTGGACCCTAGATGCAGTAATATTGGAAGAATTATTGACCACGAGTTTCACGGTCTTTGTGCGAAGCCGAGATTGAAGCCTGGTTGGGAAACGTTCCAGATACTGTAGCTAGCGGTAGTTGTGACTCTTGAAGTAAACCTAAACTGCACAGGGGACGCTCGTTGAAAAGGGTTGAAAATGGTTGTCTTTGGTGGAAGTATCTAATGCGGAAAGTAGAGCACAAGCACGGTCATGTTTCACCTCTCCGCGTCAGATCTCCGACTAGGATCAGGCGAAAAACCACCTCGAATGTCGATAACCGCGTCAACCACATCATCCACTTGACCTCACTTCATTGCAACAATTCTCCCATATTCACAACTCATATACGAGTACCTGTAGTACCACTCTTCCTGCATGCAACGCCGATGACACCTCCGTCTCGACAAAATTCACGATCTGTCATGGCGGCCTTTCTGGCTGTTCTCATCGTAGATTGAGATGAAGTGGCCTAAACCCCCTGTAACTGGGTCTGTAGTAAGATTAATGCGCGCTGCTTCATCCCAGTCTGATACGCACAATCTCACGGTTAGCCTTTCATATCTTCCTCTTCTTCTAGAACGCCTCTCCAGCGTAGGTCTCTCGAATTCCTCACCCATGTCAAATATCTCCGGCATCTCCACAGTCTTGGGATATGCATCCTTGTGGTTAATCAACCCTTCACCCGTAATCAAATGTTATCTCATCAACCTCAAACGACCCAAGTAAGTCGCCTGCGATTACCTGCGATGCAGGGCTGAGGAGAGCTATGTAGATAAGTCATCTCATTTCTCGGTGCCTCTCTTTCCTCTCAACTTTCTATTTCGCCCATCTCGTCCTTTCTTTCGCGATCATTAAATCAAGGGTTTCCTGGCGAACCTGTCCACTCCTTTAACATACTTTATAAAGTCAATATTTAACGTCTATTTAATTAAGCATATACAGTACTTTCGAGAGCAGGCGTTTCACAAAGCATCCGTCAGTTTGGAGGCGAATTCACGGAGTAGAACCACCAGTCATACAAGGATTTCATATCTCCAAATATAGCGAAGATGAGAGGGCTCAACTCGGGGAAATCCCCAAAAGGGTCTGGGAGAACCCGAGACGTGGATTTGCCTGAAGCACCAGAGCGTGTTACAGATGATGCACAGGCCAAAGTCAGCATCACAACCACCTCTGGATATTTCGACTTCGACCAGCCGTATCGTGGAAGGCTTTCAGAAAGACCTAGCACTGCTGCTGGTCCTTCACATTCATCGCGACGAAAAGAGTCCGAGAGGCGGGAAACACAAGACGATCTACACTTCAATCCTCTTGCTGCGCATGGAAAAGGAATAAGCTTTCCTGACTTTCCCCTCCCAGGATTGCTTCCCACTCCAGATCAAACGCAACCTCCGCCACCCCGAAAATCCTCTTTAGCGGCCTCTCGATCCTTTACTCCTGAGTCAAAGGGACCAACACCGATAAACATGTCCGTCCTCCCAACGGAGATAGGTATGGCGTTGGGAAGTCCGAATCACCAACCTACAGATTGGCAAACGCAAAACCGATTGCTAAATGCGACCCGAAGCCCTTCTCCTGACATGATGGAGGACTCACTGGGTGGACTGGTGGAACCTCCAAAGCCAAAGGCTAGCAAGTGGAAAATGCTGGGTGGAATCTTCGGAGGCCGAAAGCAGAGTGCAAGCCAAGCAACGCCATTTTACCAACTTCAACAGGTGCCGATTCAGAAGGCAGGTGCCCCAGCTGCAGAGTTTATGGCCTTCGAAGACCCTACCTTTGCCGAGAAGCCCCCCAAGTCGCATGGTTGTGAGAGAGCTTTTTCTCAGCGGAAGGAAAGCCAGAAGAAGCCAGCCGTGAAGAGAGCGAATACGGCACCTGTTAATTTTGATCCCCAAGGGAATGGGCAGTATAACAATACGCCGACGATTACACTAGATGGCGGGCCTTTGGCTGACAATGTCGTCCAATCTGGCCAACAGGGGATTCCTTACCCAGGTCAAATGCTAGATGTCGACATTCCTTCTGTTCAAATGGAACGATACAGCATTATGTTTGGGAGTGTTCTCCAGAAGTCTACGAACACATCTTCGTCATTACTCGCAAGGAGACAGGCAACGCTTGACAAGCTTAAGACTGTCAATGAAGAACTTGCCTTAAGGGTTAGTCTCATTTCCGTAGGTCGCTCTAATAGATTACGGTTGCTAATTCAAGTGATAGGAGCGGGAACTACAGAACAAAGAGAGACTTTACATGCCCCGACGGGCAACATCACCTCAGCCAGCCAAGAGTCCTGCCTTTTCGCTTTTTCCTAGCACGCCTACACAACTAACAGTTAGAGCATCATCGCCTTCTGGGGGTCGCGAAACTCCGCTTCAACGCTCGAATACCTCTCCCGCTGCACTTTCTCCTAGTCGTCCCGCTTTCGCGCCTGGGCCCGACAATGAGGCTCACAAAATTCTCATATCACCTCCTACCAATCTAATTGGGCCATCACATCCGCAGTACGAGGGTCCGTCGATGGTGAACAAGGTCCAAAAGAAAGAAGAACCGAAAGTCTCTTCAAACGCGTCTAGAATATCGCCCGCGCACCAGCACATACGCAGATGGTCTCCTGACCATTCACAACTGATTCTTGACTCGCCTGTCAGTGATGGAGGGGCTGAATCAGAAGAAGACATTTATGATACATCTCCCATGACTATGAGGGTCAATGACAACATACATATGCCTATGAAGGCCAGACTTGTTGAGCCCGCGTGGGAGATGGTCATCAATCCACATGAAAAGCATCCCGCATCAACAGCCTCCTCGTCTGTATCAGGATCGGGTTCAGATCACTCAGCCTCCTCCACATCCACATACGCATCAAGCATATCGGTCTCACCTGCGTCCCAAATCACCTCATCAACCCACAAAGCCATAATCATCAGCTCGCCCCCACCATCCAAGACACGCCAACGCAGTGCCACGACCACGACCACGGCTCCACGTCAACGCCGCCCCTCAGTGTCATCCAATCGCTCCATAGACTCCAGCACCCTCTCCTTCACAGGCCCAGCAGTGAACGACGAGGAGAACGAGGCCCGCTTGAAAACCGCCGCAGACGTCTCCATCGCTCGCCAAATCTCCGTTTCCCGACAACAACGCCAACTTCTCATTCCCATCAAGACTAAACCAAGCATTACCACCTTGGGCAAGAAACACAACCAGAATTTCCCCAGTCCGCTGAATGTCCATATCGGCGTGAACAGAGTCACGAGCCCACTTGGTGCAGTTGCAGCCGCTGCTGCGGAAGAAAGGGATCGCGAGATGAAGGGAAAGGACGGGAAAGAAAGTCCGCTGTCGGAGAAGAAGAAAGAGAAGAAGGTCGAGAGGCTTGTTGAGGGCGTGAAACCCAGCACACCGACCTTGGTTGTTGTTCCCGGGCCGGACAAGAACGAAACAGTAGAATACTGGGGAGGAGCCACAGTAGTGCACCCAAACACGCAAGTTGGGCTTGCTGAGCGGAGAAAGGGGGGAGCGCATAAGATCGGAGAGATCAAGGTTGGGTTGGCGGTGAATAACGTCCCGCATCACCATCGGCCGAAAAGCGAGAAAGCGGTTGTTGAGCGCATGAGTATCCCTTCGAATTAGGCATGGGGATGGGGATGGGGCTTGGTGTATTGGAGCTGGTTTCTTTTCGGGTTTGAAAGATACTCTGGTAGTATACATGGGAGGGTTAGGTTTAGGTTTCACATGGCGTTGAAAATCGCATGGGTGGCGGGCGGAGGGGCTATTTGGAGTATGTTGCATGATACCATAAATCTAAATTTATTCCTCTCGATGAACGTTGATTGCCATTTGGCATTGTGTTTAACTTGGAATCAAACTCTGGGTGGCCGCTCCACGTATATTCCAAATTGGGCTAACTCAGCTAGAGCTTCAGATTGGGGTTTGACGTGGTGGGGAACCAATCTTCCTTTCATCAACTCCATACACTCCAAATTTCAAATCTGCATCCTCCCCACATCCAACAGGATGCTTGTCTCCACCTTTTCTTGATGGCAACAACCTGACTTGGAAAAGTTCCGCGAGTTGCCCACAAAGGCGAATCTGGGTGAGTCAACTAGAAAGCCAAGCGCAATGGATTCGAAGAACGGTTGAACGAAGTAGGGTTTCCATCTGGATATCCGTGCTCTTGCAGTTCATTGGCAAATACAATTTTTTCTTGATTATTCCCTTGCATTTCTGGCCACCTTTAACTATTTTCACGAATCCACCGTTTGGTTTATAACTTAACCTAACTATATTATAAAATCTTTAAAACAACTATAAAAGATTGCTATAGTCTCTATATATCTTTTATATTGTAATATATGCGGTGCCTATTCTAGGCACGCCGTTAAGGCCTCCTATAGAGGTTTTTAATAGTGGGCAGCACACCTGACTATAACCTTTACCCTTTCCCTTAAACTTCTAGAACCGTGCTAAACGCTCTTATATAGTGCAAATAAAGGTCCCTCTAGTTAAACTCTCTAGTTTATAAAAATCTATAAGGTA